>PVLD010002017.1:0-179538 GCA_004027595.1 Dinomys branickii
TTCCCTACTATCTTATCTATAATTTGGTATTTCCTTTAATGTTTTTGTGTTAACTAATGTGAAGATAACTATATAATACAACATCCAGTTCTAATTCCCTACTATATTCTGTATAACTTTGTATTTTCTGTATTGTTTATGGCTTTTCTGGTTCATATGTCTCCATTCTTTTGTCTTTAAAATAAAATTTAAAAAAAAATTATCATGGTAGGTTTTGAAGAAAGTTTATGAATTAGAGATCATAAAACTTTTAGGATCCAAGTGTAGGAGATACAGTTTGAATTCAAAGGTACAAATAGTTTGAAAGTTTAAAAAATGAAAAAAAAGGTGCAGATACACCATCTTGGAGCAAATGGCTATGCTAGTAAGAGACAACATAGATTCTTTTAAAAAGTTACTAGAAATAAAACATATTTATAATATTAAATCATCAATCTTATAGGAAATACATCCATTATAGACATTTAATCCACCTAAGAGAACCCTAACATAAACTAAAGCAAAACTTGCTGGAACTAAAGCAAAAAAATAGACAATTCACTAATAATTTTATTCCACTTTCAATAAAGGAAAGGAAACACAAATGGAAGATCCCTAAGGACAGAAAAGACCTGCAAGACACTACAAGTTAACTGGATAGTGCTAGATCACCTCCCTCAGCAATAGTACAGTACATATTCTTGACAAATGCACATAGGACAGACTCCGGGACAGACCATATGGTAGGCCACAGTCGGGCTTTATTTAAATGTAAAAATATTGAAATCATATGAAGCATGAGGTATGACCACAGTGGAATGAAATTTGACATCAATAACATAAGAAAATTGGAAAACTCTCAAATATGTGGGAAATAAACCACATACATTATTAAATGACTTAATGAGTCCAAGAAAATCATAACAAAATTAGAAAATAGCACAGGATAGATAAAAACAAAGACACCATTCCAAAGCACATGGGCTATAGCTACAGCATTGTCCAGAGGAAAATGGTAATTGCGTCTCTATAAAGGAGATCTCAAATCAAGAACCTGAGACACCACTTTAAAAAGTGGAACAATAACATCAAACTAACCCAAAGCAAGCAGAGAGAAGGACCTAATAAGGATGAGACAACAAATCAATAAAAGACTATAAGAACAATAGAAAAAACTCAATGAGACCAAGTTGGTCCCTTCAACAAAACTGAGTGCTTAACTAGATTGACTGAGAAAAAAGGAAATGCCAGGCATAGTGGGACATACCTATGATCCTAGCTCTTCAGGACACTGAGGCAGGAGGATTGCAAGTTCAAGGGGGGCCTGGGCAATTTAGCAAGACCTTGACTCAGAACAAATTTTTAAAGTGAGGAGAATTTGGGGCAGTAGCTTAGTGGTAGAGCACTTGCCTAGCATTCATGGGACCCTGAATATAACCTCCAGGACTGTAAAAGAAAAGTTATCAAAATAAAAGGCATCCCAAGTCAATTTTGTGAAAAACAACATGCCACAAATTTGATAACTGGTGAAATATATATTTCTAGAAAGATACAAGCAATAAAACTGACACAAGAAGAAATGACAAATACAGACAAACATACTGAGGTTGAATGAAAGATCATAAAACCTCTAACAAAATAAGGCCAAAACAATTATTTCACTGGTTAATTCTATCAACTAATTAAATAATTATTATAAAATTTTGCAAGCTCTTCCAAGCTATAAAAGAGTACAGAACACATTCCAGTTCATCCAATGGAAGCAATATTGCCCTGATATCAAAAACAAAGGTATGACAGGAAAAGAAAACAATAGATATCCTTTATGGCTAGCAACATAAAAATCTCCAAAAAATGATTTTACACCACAGCCATGTGAGTTTTGTCCCCATAATGCAGGTTAGTTTAACATGCAAAACTCAATTAAAGTAATACATCATATTAATAGAATAAACAATACAAACATATGACTATCTTAATAAATACATGCAATATTGTGATACAATAAGAAATACACTGTTGGTCTCCATCCTCAGTTCCTAGCACAGAGTTCTGAAAGTCTTTGGAACTGTCTGAGTCATAGAAACAAAAAACATCATTTGTTATGCATAATATGCTCCTTTTGACCATCCTTGAGTTTATGCTAATGAGAAGACAGAGGTTGGTTGCCAGAGGAACCAATATAAGATTATGGGTTGTTATTTTCAGCCCCATCTCTGACTCTGGAGATGCAGAAAGGAACAGAGATTGACCTAACTGGCAATGGCCAGTAAAACCTCCATAAACACCTTAAGCGATGGGGTTTGAGAGCCTCCATGTTGGAGAGCACAGAGATTCTGGGATCACCTCAAAGCATGGAAGTGCCACACACCTTCCTACAAACCTCGCCCGGGCATTACTTCCATTTGACTGATCTTGACCTGTACACTTTACTCTGAACTGGTAAATGTAAGTAAATTGTCTTCTGTCCTGTGAGTCCCTCTAGAAAAACATTCAATACTAAGAAAGAGCAGTGAGAATCTCAGTTTATAGCTGGTTAGTTGGACACATGAGCGATAATCTGGACCTGTGACTGGTATCTGACGTGGGGAAAGTTTGGGGAGATTGAACCACTAAGATTGCCTCTGTGAGGTCTGCCTAACTCCAAGTAGTGGGTGGCACACTTGAATTGTAGGACACCCAGCTGGCGCTCAGAGCACTGGGGAACTCTTCCAATGATAAACCCACAGATTTGGTGCCAGAAGTGTGAATGCTGAAGAATACAGTTCCACAGCTGGCAAAACGCGTTTAACAAAGTCCAACGTCTTTTCAGGACAGAAAAAAAAAAAAAAACACTCAACAAATTAGGAATAGAGAGAACTTCTTCAGTCTGATAAAGGGCATCTTAAAAACTCCCAGCTAGGATCATAACTGATGGCAAAACATTGAATGTTTTCCCCTTTAGAATAAGATAGGGCAACTATATAAGAAAATAAACAAAAAGTGTCAAGATTTGAAAAGAAGTAAAATTATCTCCATTCATAGATGGTATAAACTTTTTTAGAGGAAATTCTTTTAAAAAAAAATCTATATTGTATGATTCCATTTATAGGCCACAGCCAAAATAAAAAAGAATCTATTTAAAAAGTAAGTTGAATTAGCAGATTTTTTAAGGTTGAAAGTCCAGAGACAAGGAGAACAGGAGAGAGAGTTGATAAGTGCAACACTGCTTACTAGAGAAAACTGCCTTCGTGAAATTTCGACAAAAGCACCTGGGAAGTGAGAAACGAAAGTCCCGGAAAGGAGGTCTCCAACTGGAAGTTCCTAGACTAGGAGTGCAGGTGAGTTTACGAGGCTGGCTGGGCCCGGACTCTCCAAGTTTCCTTCAGAAAATGGCAACACCCTGGCTACTCACCAGCACTCTGGCTCCACTAGAGTGTGGAAGGCAGCTGCTTGCCACAGCCCCGCCTGACAAACTTAGTCCGTGTGGTCGCACTTGACAGGGTGCACCGGATTGGGACCTGGAGCTAGACTTCTTGCTGCAAGCTACAGATTTGGGTGTGTTGTGTTAATATACAGATTCAGTTCAAAATACTTAGCTTATTTTGAAGGGTACTGTCTAATTTCCAAAAATTTAAAATTGTACCAAATTTATAACTATTATGTATCTTAGATGAATTTACCACATCTGCCATTTACAAAATACCCTATTATCTATTAGAATATGTATATATCTGTTATTTATTCAATTTCATACTCATGTTCATAGTTAGTGTTAATTAATATGAATTTTAATATTACCTTAACCAAGGTAATATCCTGATTTTGAAGTTTACTGTGTCAGATATTAATGTAGCCCCTGAGTGTCCTAACTTGTGCCACCCTCTAGCTGTAACACGTGTGCCTGCACGTTCACATTAGCATTCTCTTCTGCAGACAGCTGACGGTCAGCTCTTCTTTAGTCTAGCAGTTTCTGTCTTTTCATCTGGTGTTTATTTGTATTTAATGTAATGATTGATTTGGTTGGGTTTAAATTTAGCATCTACTATTTCTTTTCTATCTGTCACATCTGAATGTTTTTGTTCCTTCTTCCATTTTTGACTGTGCACTTTTGGACTGAGTAATTCTTAGTTTTCTAATTAATCCCCATGTTTGACTTTTTAGCTATACCTTGCCTTGCTTTTGTTACTGTAAGGTTTATCCTAGGCAGTTTGTTTGTTCATTGAGACAGGGTCTCACTATGTAATTCAGGCTGGTCTTGAACTCACTATGTAGTCCTGGCTGGCCTCAAACTCACAGAGATTCTCCTACCTCAGCCTCCCAAGTGCTAAGGTTACACCACACATGGTCCTATCATAAGCATTTTTAACTTACCATAGTCATCTCTTGTCAAGTAATTTATGCCATTTTAGCTGTGATGGAAGAACCTCATCATAATATATTTTTATTTGCTGCCCCTCCCATGATAGGTGGTGCTGGAATCCGGCAATTTATTCCTATATATGCTACAAATCTCAAATATATTTTCATTGTTTTTGCTTTAGATAGTTTTAAGGAAGGAAATTATTTTTATATTTACCAACATATTTACTATTTCTATGGTTTTTCATTCAGGATACAGACCCAAATTACCATTTAATATTATTTTCCCTGTACCTATAAAACTTTATCATTTAAGTGTCCTTTTGCTAGTGGACATCTCTTCACTCCTGCTTGAGCTGAGAGAAGAATAAAAATCTTTGTTTTACCTTTGTGTTTGCTCTCTGTGATTACAATGTTGAAATAATTTAGAGAAATTATATCCATTAATTAATCGAATATATATTCTGTCTCTGTTCTCCCTTTAGAAAACTTGATTTTATCCCACATACCACCAAACCCCTGTTCCTTTGCTTTTCAGTGTGTGTGTGTGTGTGTGTTTCATTTTGGAGCATTTCTGTTCTCAAGTCTTTGTCTTCTATCTTTTCACTCTAGTATTAAATCTGTTATTCAGTTTAGTGAGCTTTTCATTTCAGAAATTACATTTTTCATCTCTAGAAGTTCTGTCCAGATCTTTTTTTATATCTTCCATGTGCCTGTTCATTATAGTCATGTTTTCTTTTCTATTCTTGAACTTAATGAACATATTTACAATAGTTTAATGTTGTTTTCCACTCTTTTTATCATCTCTGTCATTGCTATTGCCTAATTTATCTCTAGGTAATGCATTATATGTTGTTGCTTCTTCTCATGTCTTGTCATTTTTTAGTGGGTACAAGTCAGGCTAATGCTGTGTCATGTGCTGGGTTTTGTTGTAATTCTTTAAAGAGTGTTGGACTTCATTATGGAATGATTTTATTTGAAAATCTGTCTGACACTTTCAGGTTAAGTTTTATGTTGTGTTAAGACAAGTCCATAGTAGCATTTCCTGTAGGGCTAGTTTAGGCTCCTAAGGCATGTCCCTTTGGAATTTTTTACTAATTACCCCATGTATTCAGTAAGACCTCGGTTCCCCAGCTGATGGAAACTCATGTGCGTTCCAGCCAGTATGAGCTCTGGGATATTTCAGCTTATTTCTCTGTAGGACTTAATCTTTTCCTAGAAGTCACTCTTTGTAAAAGTCTAAAATAATTTCACCCATACATGAATATACTTGCATTCCTACTGACTCTTGGACACCTCTTTATAGATTTTTCCACCTCTTTTGTTGCTGAATCTCTCCTCCCTATTGTTCTTTCCCATAAATACTAGTCTCTATGTCCTCTTCAAACTCTTACCTCTCACTTCAACTCAGGGAGGCAGCTGGGCCTTGTTTGTGTCCACTCTGTCAGTCTAAAAATTGCTTCAGGTGGAAAGGCAGGCAGACCACGCGGTTCCCTTTGTTCTCACTTGCAGCATCACAGTTATATGTTTACCATCGGCCAAAGGTGGAATACTGTGGTCTCATATATTTGTCCAGTTTTGTAATTCCACTGGTGGTGAGCCAATCTGACCTCATGGTCAGAAGTGGAAGTACCAGGGACCGAGGGTGTGGCTCAGTGGTAGAACACTTACTTAGCCTGGGCAAAGCCCTGAGTTCCATCCCCAGCCTTGGGAGTGGGGAGGGGAGAAGTATGCAATGTAAATTTTTAAATCATGAGCGTATATGCAGTATTTCAAGTCATGATACTACATAAGATCACCACAAGAGTCAGCATTTGTAGAAACTAGAAGTGGTCCGTGAACAGGCTCTGCAGGGTTTCCTGTGTCCTGAACACATGTAGATGAAGAAACTTTGACAAAGACGTGGGAAGACCAGTGAAGTAGGAAGAAAGTCCAGAGAATATGGTGTCTGGGAAGATATGAGAAAGAAGTCTTCAAAAACAAGTGAGTGGAGTGGTCACCTCTGCTCAAAGGGTGTGAGAAAAGCAAAATGAGAATTAGGAAGTGACTTCCGAATTCAGGAATATAGAAGTTATTGGTAACCTTTACAAAAGCATTTTGATGGCGAGGAAAGTTGAAACCAAGCATGAACATTTTTCAGCATGAGCTGATGAGAGAAATAATAGCACGCTATTAGGCAGAAAGGTCTCACAGAGGAGGGGCGTGCTTCCAGCGGAAGGCTAGGGGCTGTCACCACAATAACGCTCCTCCACAGGAAGAGGAGTGCAGTGTGGCTGTGCGGTGAAGCCCCTGGCCCTGGTTCACAGTGAGAAGATTCCATCTAGCTCCATCTAGAAATGGTGGCATCCACAGAGACAAAGGCAAAGAAACGAGTCAGGTGCTGGCTGAGTCAACCTTCCCAGTTGCTCCTGTTTTATCGGTGGAAGAGGAGACAAAGTCATCAGCTGAAAAAGCAGATTAGGGAAGGTATGCTGGGCACCAGAATGCAAAGGGAAATGACAGGGCCCTTCTGAAGACTGAGGACAGTGAATCGTTCCATTGCATTTTGTCTGTAACACTGCATACCGCTTGGAATGAATGATCATGAGTTGTAAAGGAAGACCAGTGGCAGAGTAATGGGCTTTTTCTTCTCAAACCATGTTCATTTAGTGTGGATATCAGTGGCCAGAGAGTTAAATTACATCAAGGTTATGCTTTTGCTTTTGCTAAACAACAATAGTAACAATAACACAATGATGAAGGGCACCTGAATGATTAGGAGGGTTGGTTATGCATGGGTTTTTAAGCAGCATATGAAAGAAATAAGAACATAAGACTAAGTGACACAGAAAAAGATGACTGGGGCTGCGCTGTGGTACCCCAGCACTCTGGGAGGCTGAGGCGGGAAAATCACAAAAGAAAAAGAAAAGAAATGATAGGGTCCACAGACTGATGATGTCATGGGATCAAGATACAGCACCCAGGCTTCGCTGCGTGGCTAATAACCTCAGTTTTGCCCTCATTCGCATTTTAGACTCCACTTTCATGCTGAAAAGGAAGACATATAAATGATTATTCAAAGAAATATTATTTCAGTAATGATAAACGTGAACATGTAAATAAAGCAAGGGAAGGAAATGACAGTCATGGGGAGCTGAAGGAATATTAAATCTCGCTGGTCATGGAAGGCAGCTGAGCAACAGGCGCAGGCTCCGCTGCCAAGTCACCCCCTCCCTGGCAAGCCCCGCTCCTGTCCTGCCTCTTGTCTCTCACTTGCCAGATAACTGCCTCCTCCTGGGCTAAGCATCGCCTAGCAATAAGCTCATTGTTTGCCCCTATCTCTGCCCCAAAGTGCTTCCTTTGCCCAGCCTGCCCACATCCCTGCCAGTCTCTGTGAATGGAGACCTCTCTCTGTATAAGGTAAAAACTCTCCCTGCCGCATGCCCAGCTGGCTCCTTCCCTCTAGCATTCACGTAGCCACAGATCTTCCCATGTGGAAAGACTGTTTCCTGCAAGGGGCCTGAACCAGGAATCCCCACCTTCTAAAACAACAACAGCACTAAGCTTCTTATGCCTCTTTCTTTTTGCAGTCACTGGTCTGTATATCTAAGTGGCTTTTCAATTTTCCCTTTTCTTTGGGGTGTGTGTGTGTGTGTGTGTGTGTGTGTGTGTGTGTGTGTGTGTGTGTTTTCAGTGCTGAGAATAGAAACTGGGACTGCATGTATGCCAGGTAAGCACTCGACTCCTGAGCTACACCTGACAAGCCGTATCTCCACTTTCTATGCCACATTTTGTTCTAATTTTCCCTCCTACCCTATTGTGAATTTGTTTTGTTTTGTTTTCCAGTTCCAGAACTCCTGCCACCAGACTGTACCAAGGCCTACAATCTCTAGTAACCTTCTCAACACCTCCTGGCCCCAGACTCACCTCCCTCTAATCCATCCCCTCTAGATAAATCCTTCTAAACTACTACCTAGATATTGTCTTCTTCCTGATGACAAGGAGCCTGGAATCTGGCTGTAGGCAAATCCCTCCCACAGCGACTTCAGTCTGTCGTTGTAGTCTTCCACATCACACCCCTTACAGATCTGATCTGCCTTCATACTGTCCTTAGATATTCCATAGATTGATTGATTGATTGACTCATTCATTCATTAGTTTGCTTTAATTCCAGGGCCTTTGCACTGAACTATATCCCTAGCTTTTATTTATTTGTCTATCTACTTATTCATCTATTTACTTATTTAATTTTGAGACAGGGTCTCATTAAGTTGTCCAGGCTGGGCTTGAACTTGTGACCCTCCTACCTTAGCCTCCCAGAGTACTGGGAGTAACAGCATGCCTAGCGCCCAAGATAGAGTGCTGTCTGCCTAGTTACATCTTACATCCACTCATAGCCACTTACTTTTCCAGTGTATAAAGCACCACCTCCTGTCTCATAATAACTACAAGACTTGCAGAATCTGAGTACAGTACATCCAACTAAACATTCTGGAGCATAAAGGGTCCTTCCTGCTTATATATAAAGGCATGGAATGGACTAATCGATCACCCGTCAAGAGGGACTTAGTAACTTGCCTCAAAATTGAACAGAAAGGAGTAGTCCCCAAATCACTGAACTCTTTCTAGCACTCCTGTTCTGCATCATTTAGGCTTTGAAGTTTGTATTTTTCATTCCCACAATGTGCTAGACTCGGTCTAGGTAGTGGGAACACTGCAGTGAACACACATGGGACCCCCTGATCTCCCAGAACTAGCATTTCAGTGGAGAGAGGTAGGCAGGAAGTAAAGTAATGTGCAGCGGGTCCTCCACATTCACAGAGTTCTTCCTGGCCAATTCAACCAATAACACATGTGAAAAAATAATTTTTAAATGCATCTTTACTGAATGTGTACAAATTTTTCTCATCAATGTTCTCTAAACAATACAGTAAAACACCTATTTACATAATATTTACATTGTCTTTGGAATTATAAGTAATCTAGAGATTTTTAAAGCATGTAGGAGGGTGTGCGTAGGTTACATGGAAATACCACATCATTTTATGTAAGGGACATACATAGCATCCTTGAATTTTGGTATCTATGTGGGATCCTGGAACCAATGCTCTATGGACACCAAGGAACAACTCCACATAGAATGTTAGGCAATAGGGAGAAAAAAATGAAAGCAAGGAAAGGAGAGAGGAAGATTCCATATAGGGAGAGCTATCTTTAGGAGCAGACAGGGGAACCTCGCTGGAAGAGTTGGGAGAGCCCTGCAGCTGTTTTGCAGTGAGAACATTATACACAGATCATGATCAAGGTGGTCAGTGTGGCTAACGCTGGAAGGCCATTTGGAGACATGATTGGGAGGGGCCTGGAGCTTGCTGCGAGAACCAGGTGAGGCTGGATGCGTCCCTCAGATAATAAGAGAGTCTGGGTGGCTTCTCAACAGCGGAAATTTATTACAGTTCTGCAGATTGGAAGACTAAGATCAAAGCACCAGAAATTCAGTATCTGGTCTGAAAACCAAGGCCCACTTCCTCGTTCCTATATTTCCATCTTTCTGTTGTTTCCTTGTGGGGTAGAAATAGGCACTAATGCCTGCACGAGGCTCCACCCTTCTGACTGATCAAAGGCCACCTACCAAAGCCTCCACAGTCACCCACTGTGTGAGTTACTTTCGCACTGCTGTGACTCAACACCCGACACACAACTCTAGGGGGAAAGGTTCATTTTGCTTCAGTTTTTAGAGGGATCAGTCTGTAGTCAGCTAGGTCCAGGACAAGATGGGCATGACAGCGGAGAAAGAGCCCATAGCATAGCATGGTGGCAGGAAGCAGAGAGAGAGACCATGGGAGGAGGAGGGAGACAGAGCCTTCCGGGCTGTGACCCCAGGAAACCCACCTCCTCCACTCATCACACTTCTCTATAATCAGTGGGCTCATCCGTGGACTCATTCACTCTTAAGTATCACACTCATAACTGCATCATCTCCCCACACCCCGCCTATGAAGACGCGAGGCTCGGAGGGGGCGTCTAGATGGAAACCGCCACAGGGGCGATCAGATCTGAGGGGTGCTGTACCTGTGCATTCGTTCCCCGACGTGCTCGCTGGCTGAATGTGTGGTGAGGAAGTGGAGCCTTGTTAGGGGTGGATCTCTGGGGCTGAGACCTAGAAACATGTATGCGTGCTCCTGACTCCTCCCTCCTTACCACGCTTCCTTCCTCCCTGCCAGTCTTCTCTGGCCACCCCTGCCAGCATATGGCGTCTGCCTTACAGCTGATCATGGACTGACCCCCAGTGACTCTGAAAGCCGATAGAAACCTCTCTCTTTCAAGTTGTGGGTGCATGCTATTGTGTACCAGCAATGAGAAATTAACTAATACACATTTCTATGGAGCAAAATTGTTGTGCTCAAAGGCTATGTAGAGATTTTTCTACAGGCAACATCATAAACAGTATCCGTAAAGGAATGAAAAAAAAGAAATTAGGTTTCATTAAAATTAAGAACTACCCTTTGAAAGACATTGTTACAAAAATGAAAGGCTGAGACACAGATTGGGATAAAATACTTGCAAGTCATATATCTGAGAAAAACCTCTTTTTATATACTACATGAAGAACTCTGAAACCTAACAATTCGAAAATTTTTAAAAACTAAAAGCACAGGCAACAGGATTTAAAAAGATATTTCACCATGGAACACATCTAGACTTCACATAACCACATGAAAAGTTGCTTATCATAGTTATCAGCTAAGTGAAAACTCACTCTGCAAGGAGATGCAGCTTTTGACAAACAAAAATTAAAAAGTCTACCCACACCCGGTGTCGGTGAAGAAGTGCAAAAACAAGAACTCTGCTGCCTTGGTCATGCCACAATCACTTCAGAAAGCGTTTTGGCAGTTTATTTAAGATTTTAAAACTTATGGTTCAGCCCATTTAATGAGGCCAGGTCCCAGGTGGAGAAAAGCAGACAGAGTGTGGATCTGCCAGGTTCATGGCCAGGCCAGGGAAGGTGATGAAGACTGGACAGCTTTCTTCTACTCCTCATAGCAGATGTCTTCAATCCAGAGGTGTTTGTCACTGGGCTCTAGGCCTGGATCTGGGGCCTGGCGTGGGCCCACCAAAACCAAATTTCTATCTGCTCGTGGGAGCTGCCAGTCCCATGATTGCCACTGGGCCAGGTGTGGTGTTAGCAAAGACCACAGTGTGGTTCCCATAGCTGTTCATCCTGGTTCCATGTCTAACACCACAAGTACTGGCAGTGCCATGTTGCAAACCACATGGAGATTTCCCAGAAGCCAGTTGGTTGGTCACTGCCACAAGTCTTGGCTGCACTGTGCTGCCATCGGGTAGTTGGGCTGTTGGAGAGGTAAAGCCAATCACTGGTGCTGAGGCCACTGAGTTTCCCACAAAGGAAGAGCTGACATTTTGCTGCCCATTTGGGTACCCCAATGTGGGCTGAGATATGGCTCCTAGATTTGACCGATAGTATAAAATTTTCCATGTGGGCTGTGACCCACAGGCTTGGGCCAAGGCAGTGCTGCCACTGTGGTGATTACCCAGGATCAGGAAGTGAGCTGCCAGTTGGGTTGTAGTTGACCTTGGAGGTGGAAGGAGACTGGAAGATGATAGCCTTGGAAGGAGGGGTGGTGTGTATATCTTCCAAGCCAGAGGCAGGTGTGGATGTTGACAGCCCAGAGGCTCTACTGGGATGCCTGCAAGTATAGGGTCTATGAAAGGAAGAACTGTAATGAGACAGGCATTGAAGTGGGGGCAGGCTGGCTGTTGCTGCCCATCAGGGGTCCCAACTTTAGGCCAAGGTATAGTTTGTGGGCCAACAAGACAAAGATTCAGATGAGGCAGGAGATACTAAGTGTACAAGGATTGGTGAAATCTGGTCCCTTTGCGACATGCCCATCCAGGTAATATGGGCAAGGCCTCAAGCCAGAGCCTGAGGGAAACCTAAAAATGAGAGCCTTGGATGGGAGAGTTACGTCCACATCTGGGTCTGATGTTTGCTGCCAAGGGCCAGGGTGCTGAGATTTTGGCTGGGATGATGGAAGAGACAGGTATGGAGTTTGAGTTTGTGTTGATGTTAACAGGACTGCTGGTAGAAGGGACACAGGGCGGAGCAAGAGCAGAGGAAGAGGGGGAACTGCAGACACTGGTATGGGGCACTCCCTTTGGCTGGAGAGAGGCCTGAGGGGATGGGAAAGTTGGGGAGGTGAGAATTGTGAGATGCTGCAGCTCCATGTAAGTGTTCTTCATCAGCAGCTGAAACCACCAAACTGCACCTGGACCCAAAGATAGGCAAAAGTTCAGCAGGAAGAGAGAAAGGAGGAAAACTGGGAAATGTGGGTCCTTTCTTTGCCCTATCTCTATTGGGTGTGGGAGAAGACAGAGGGACAGACAAATTTGGGACCCAGGAGAGGCGGCAGCAATATCTCTGGGCTGGAGCAGGGCACCTGCAGCCAGTGAGGGGAAAGAAGGACCATCTGAGGGACAGTGCCATCTGCCACTGCCTCTGTTTTATCCTTCAGGTCCTTCATGTTCTCTTCCAAGGTCTTGCTCTCCTCTCGGGGCTGAAGCTCCTCTGCTGGGTGCCCAGATGCTCCTCAGGGGCCACACGAGGTTATTCAGAAGCACCGGCAGCTCCCCTGCACCCCAGAGCAACAGCCTGGGCAGTGGCAGCACCACCACTGCACATGCTTTTCTCCAGCCCAGCCCGTAAGCAGCAGCTGAGGGTGGCGGGCAGCAGCCTGTCCAGGCGGCCGGAAGCTTTTCGCCCTGCACCTCCTTCCCTGCCTGCTGGGGGCCCAGAGAGTGGAGGTGGCAGTCTACAGCCACTGCTTGCTTGTGGGACTTCTCTGATAGCAGGGAGCACCCAGGGCTGGGGCAGGGGCACTGGTGTGTGTGCCTCAGGCTGCCCCAGGTGGGAGATGGGAGCAGCCCGGCTGCCGAGATCCCTGAAGACACCTGGGCCAACTCACTAGCGGTGTAGTCACATTCTTAGGATGCACTGTTCTTTCCTGAGGCCCTTAACTATGCCCCAAGGAGTTGAGTTCCCTATGATCACCATGGGCCTAGGCGGTGCCTCTTCCTGTGGTTACCGGCACCTCCATCCTGCTGGTTCTGCAATTATCCTCTTACTGATACAACCCGTCCCCCTCCTTCCCTTGTCTCACTCACTCCCCTCTCCCCCATCCTTCCCCTCTTCTATTCTTTCTTCATGCTTCCCCTCAACCCCCTCCTCAGTAGTCTTTGGGTGAGGAAGAGGGAGAGGACCTGATATCAAGGCTGCACAGCTTGTTCAGATGAGGAAGCCAGGAGAGTGGATCTGCAACTCGGAGGAGGGATCCTTACAGTTCTGGATGGTCGGATCGTAACAGAATCACGAGGTTTTTTGTGAGCATCCCTCTAGGGTTTCAGCAGGAGGATCCTCAGGGTGAGCCCTTATCTAGTCAGAAGCCAACTCTCCAAGGAACATGGTGTGGATGTGGGTTGAAGAACCTGCAAGGACAGCCAGTGGCCTGGACAGGAGCAGCAAGGGGACCCTGGCCACGCAGGCTGCACTGCAGATGCCATTTTCACTACACAGCACTGCTGCTTTTCGTAATTTTAGATATTCTTACATCCTAAGGAGGAGAGCTCTTCTAATGTATAAGTACGAGGGAGACACACACTTTTGTCCTAAGAGCTCAAAGCTTCTCCATGACAAGAAAGATTTGAAAACTCCTGAATATGGCTTTTATCTAGTTTGAACCTTATTTGTCTTCTTTGGACTGTACTTTTCTCTCTTGAAGCTTATGTAGAACATGCAGAAGTTTTAGAATCAAGAATCATAGAGCTCAATAAGAATATTTTTACATATTTTAGTTCACAAATTTGAGTTAATATATCATTGGGATATGTCATATATTGCAAATTTTGTTTTAGCCTCCAGTTTATAAGATTCCTTTCATACTATATCAGAACAAAGCTGGAATTTCATACCCAACAAACTCTGAGATGTGTGGGATACAAACGTTTTTGCTCAAACCCAAATTGTGCTTGAAAAGAGGTATTCCACACGTTTTGTCCTCTCTGGTATGAGAGATAATGCACTGACATTTTTCTGTAATTCAATGACATCATTTAAAGAAAGTTCAATAAGGAATAAAACTGTGTTTGTTTCTTTGAGCAGAAAAATGCTGGTAAAGATTTAGGAATACGTTTCCCACAGGAGCTCTCTTTTGATGAAAGGTTTTTTTTTAACTATTTCATGAATGTTGGGGCTTTGGGACCATAAAAGGGAACTGAGACGGGAGCATTCCAGAAAAATCCCTCCACTGAATTTTCTTGTCAAATAAAGACAGGAAAATCTTTTATCCATGATATGAAAAGTCCTCCTCTGGTCCTTACAGGGACAAACAATGTGAACCAGTAAGTGATTTTTCAGGGATAATTTGGCTTTTGCAGAAACAAATATGTTGAGATAAAATTTGCTGAGCATTTTCAAAACAATAATTAAGAAAAACATTTTACTGATGGCCATTTCTACTTGCCTGGTGAGATTAACTCAATTTTTAAAGCACCGATCTCCTGTTGCACCCCTGAACCTGAGGGTGGCCAGCTCTGGGTGGAATTGTGGTGGTGACAATAAAACATATCCAGCTACCACTTTATCTTGTTGTCCTATCTCGGTCACCAACCACTCACTGTAAGATACGTGGTTAATGTGGGGACATCCTGAGGGATCTCAGGAGCTCGTTATTGAACTGTATCTCTTAAAGTAACTTTGCTCTTTCTGTTCTTTTCTTTCTTCTTCTCTTTATTATACATGGCTTCCATCAAACACCAACTGGCCTTCTGCTGCACCTCTTTGAGAAGTCTTCTGATTATTTCATCCATCACCTTCCACTCAATTCTTAACACAAAATGTATCACAATCTTTTGTGGCTGGTGACTTCCACAATCTCTAGCTTCTACTCTCCTACTAACTGTGGTATCACTACACATTTATTTAAACATAGTTTCAGGAGGAACACAAAAGTTCTATCATCTTGTCATAAAAGTCCCTGTTGATTCCAGAATCCAGTCTTTCCACAGAAGACAATCAACATTAGCATCAATGGGCATTAACATTCAACTTCTCCTAAGTATTTAGGAATGGTAATTTCTAATGGGGAATTATTCTTATCCCATGGAGGTGAAGACTATAAAAGAAAAAGAAAATGAAGATGGCTGTGTAGAATTTAAAGCTCTATAGAAATTCCTTGTGTTACTGTCTCTAGCTATGTCACTTTTACCCAACTGCTTTTTGCAAGAAAGTGCCTGTTCGTGTACTCTTTTGAGCCAGGCTACATTATCTGTGTTTCTATGCAGATGGCTTTCTATGGATGAAGCCACAGACATGTTTCCTGACACCTACAACTTCAACTTACTCATGCATTCTTCCTTCTAAGTTGTTGGGAACCTATTACCGGTCAGATGCTGTAAGTATTGAGAAAATATTTTCCAGATTCTTTGCTTTTAGGTTTTGTAAGCCACATACATCACCTGTAGCTCTTCCGCTTTTTCTTCAGTAATTTTCAAACCATTCACAACTTACAAATCATTCCAAAATGGGCTGAGAGCCAGATCCGATCTGAGGACCATTGTCTTGTCAATTTCTGCTCTATATTTCCTGAGGGTAAAAGCTGTATATTTCAGTAAATCACTTCTTTGATCCAATTACTGGCCTTCCCATAGCATGTCCTTGAGCTGTCCTACCGTCTAATCAATATCCAGAGAGATCTTGTAAAAAGATGGATCCTTTCAAGCAGATCTCTTTGATGTCTTACTCAGGTCAAAAGCCTGAGTCCTCAAAATATCTCTGAAGTCCTAGCAATTTGGGACTTCCGTTTCCTCCCTGCCTTCATTTGCTCACCATTACCACTCCGCTCGCTCTTCAAGGCCCTGACACCTTTTTGTTCCCCGAGTACCTGAGCACACTCTTGCCTCATTACCTTCCCTGTGAAGAAGAGGCGCTCAGCTTCAAATAACAAGAATGTGAGCTGTCTCATCAATGTTCAAGTGGATACACGGGATAAGAGGTTAGACAGACAAATCTCAAGTTTAGGAGAAACACCTAAGTTGGAGAACTGAGAATTATTCACTTATAAATGGTACTTTAAAAGCTTTGAAACTGAATGTGATAGTGTGAATGTACAGCATGCGCATATATGCACATAAGTGTATGTCCTTATTCCTGTGCAAGGCCTATAATGCCTGTTTGTGTTATAGAAACTATGTATATATATATATATATATTATATATATATATACACACACACACACACACACACACACACACACACACACGCACACACATGCACATTTATATATAGGCACTGAATTTCATGAATAATATCTATTAAGCTATTTGCTAAGCACAGACCTCAACAGAATAAAAGTACAACACAAATTCATCAGCAGAGACTCTGAAAAGGGCAGGATTGTTTTAAATTCTACACAGACACAGAGCAAAGAGGGTACCTTCAGCCATATTTGGAACTCTGTAGACTTGACCAATGGAAAAATAAGTCTTTAGTCTTCCACCTAACAGTATTTGTACATCTAGGAGCAAACCACTTCTTCTCTTTGAGCCTCTGCTTTCCCATGTGCAAAAGTGAGAGCATGGAATCTGATTACCTCTAACTTTTCCTGTCTTCATCCCAGCCACTAAAATCTTCCCTGAAAATAAACCTGTGGAATGCATGTTTCACAGCTAGATGGCTCCCCCAAGTGGTCAATTGGATGAATGCAACGGGAACAGGGGGCAATCGGCACACCCAGGCCCTGGATACCTGAACACTACGCATCTTTTTTTGCCCACCCGACTCCAGTATCACTGTTCTGTTTTATGGGGTATTGGAGATTGCAGTCAGTTTAATAAGATAATAAAAGTTAAATTAAGGCATAAGGCAGAAAGACAAAAGTAAAATATCGCTTATTTGTAGGTGATATGGCCACATATATAGAAAACTGACAACTATAGGGCCAGTTATTAGAGAAAAAAGAGACTTTAGGAA
This sequence comes from Dinomys branickii, assembly GCA_004027595.1. Classification (NCBI taxonomy): domain Eukaryota; kingdom Metazoa; phylum Chordata; class Mammalia; order Rodentia; family Dinomyidae; genus Dinomys; species Dinomys branickii. The sequence continues at coordinate 17,343 of PVLD010002017.1, forward strand.
AGTGATAGTACAACATTATCAAACTTCAATTGATTCTATACATTAAACATACAAAGATTACACTTATAATACCAGACATATCATGTAGCTAGTAATCATAGAAGTGTGCTAGGCCTCTATAGAAAATATTTTACTGAAATATTTTTTAAAATTAAATGGAAAGATACACGATGCCCAAAGTATGGTTCACGGAGCAGTAACATCAGTGTGGCCTCAGAATTTGTCACAAGTTTGAGTTACTGGGCCGTGCCCAGACCTACTGAGTCAGAAACCCTGAAATGAGACTAATTTGTACTTTGAATAGCCCTTCAAGTAATTCTGATGTAAGCCAAAGTTTAAGAGTTACAAATCATTACATTTAATGCAGTGCAAATAAAAACTGATACAATTTTCAAGGAACCTAGTAAGTGAAGGGTTCCACCTCTGGCATGCCAGTTGGGGGCTCCACTGACCGATTCCCCAGTTAAACTAGTGACAAGGACCATTTAAAAATCCAGCCTCTGAAAACTGTCCTAATGGGAAAGACCAAGAAAGTCTTACCAGTTTGACCCCTTTTCCCCTCTTGTAATCATGGAAGCAATAACAAGACAAAGCACCAACTGAGCAGTGAAGGACACCTTTATTCTTGGACAAGAAGCAACTTTCTGAGCTCCTGGGGGTGAGATTATAGGTTTAGAGTTAAAAAAAAATGAGAGGGAGGGATAGGCTAATAAAGGGGAGGAGTAGCCATGTCTTCCCCAGGAATTTCGGGAGTCACCTATTTCTGCTTCTTCAGTGATTCTTTCTGGTCATGATTATGGCAACTGGCAACTGCCATGGTCCTGAGAGGTGTGTCATTTAGCATGCAGATAGACTACAATGAAGGGAGAGGTTTTCTGGCCATCACTCTGGCAGCCATCTAGATCTAGCCGATTTTGGCCAGCCCATCTGAAAAGGAACATCTGGCATGTTGGTATCCTGTCCTCAAAGATACACAAGATCAGGGCAGAAGAGAAATTCAGCTTGGGCACTCAGCAGTACAGGGTTAGGGGAGAAACATCTATTCAAAAGAACCTACATTTCTACAGTGACGAGCCTGTGGTAGTAAACTAAGACCCTCTGTGGTTCCCTGTCCCAAGTCAGTGAGGCAGACTTCATGTCACATCTGTAGCCAACAGCACAGGGCTCTCTCTTCCCCAGCTCCCAAGTGAAGGCTTTCTTCCTAGGCAGAGCAGGACATCAGCACTTCTTTCCTGCTCCCAGCTATATGTTGATGAGGCCAAGTCCCAAGGGAGTGTGCTTGAGGTAGAGGGATCCCTTTTCCACACATTATCCACTCATGGAACGGAGACCCAACTTTGGGCACAATACCTGAGAATACAGGACCGTGCCGGTCGGCACCCACCTCACGAGGCAGTGGTTCCACACCAGAAAACTCAAGAGGACCTCACACTAGTGCTCCCACTTCCATTGACTGTCTGGCTCCTAAGATGATGGTGTCTCTCAAAAATAAGCCTGCCATTTTATTGACCCTCAGGTTCACCGCCCTAGCTCACAGTTTACCTGGAAGGAAAAGCAGGCTGTAAAAACAAGAGTTTTCATTTCTCCCCCAAGGGTCTCACTTCATGTGCAACAAAGCATGATGAAGATCGAGGCTCAGGGCAATGTCATGAACAGTGGAGACTGCAGTTAAAGGCGAAGGAGATAAATTCCTGGGATTAATGAAGGTATAGCTGCAGGCCAGGAAGCTTATAGGAACAAACCAGGAAATAAGACAGCTGAGAGGGTCCCTTCTGGGATCAGAATACTAAATGTGGACTTTATAAGCTATTCCTTCACTGCATAGCACAATCAGGTGGCAGTTAGTACTTTAACAGTTAGAGGTGGTGATGGAAAGAGAACCCTACAGAAGAGGTAGTTTACCTATTTAGTTTGTAAGTAGGCAGCTGTTAAGGGATACGACCTATGATGGAGTTGGGCTGGTCAGCCTTACAAACAGCAGGTACACAGAGTTAAAGATCATTCAGCTCAAGAAGGTAGAAACACATGCAGGGAATTGTCCAACATAGCCCATTTCCTCCTCCCTGTCCTAACTACACAGCAAGATTCCTAACTGACCAAAACATACTTTACCAGTGCTATTGGTCACATTAGAGCATGCAGGGTCCATACCTAAATTCTACAGACCTCACCTTGACCTGTTATGGCCACAGACCTGGTCACGTAGATATAAAAGACCCTGGACAAAAAGCCCACTTGGTGACCCTTTTCAAGACCTCTTCTTTCAGGAGCTTACTTCCCTCTTACTCTTCCAGTGAACACTCCTCCTGACTCCTCTACCCATGATTTCCTTCTTCAACTCTGTAAAACACCCATCTACCCAGTTTGAACGGTAATACCACCAATTCTACTAAGATGTCTGCAGGAATGCCCAAAGTTGCAACTTTGAAGAGCATCACAGATTTAAAGATGTGATTTAGTAGACATCACTAAAATAATACAGTCACTAAAAAACAGGCAAATGATAATAATCAGCACACCATTCAGAGAGCCAGACGAGAACCACTACCCAAGCTGCTACTTACTGCACTCACCGCCAACTGTGAAAGTACAGCAAAGACTGCCAAAGGACACATTTCTCAGAACGTGTGCGTGTGTGTGTATCACCAAACAGAAAGACATCACATATATCAAAGTAACATGTTTTACATATCCCTGACATTCAGGTAGTATACACCTACAGCTGATTTAGATAAAAAATATACAATCACCTTAAAAATACACACACACACAATACACAAATCTAAAATTATATACAGATATTCCTTGTTTAATGACTTACCTGTTTAAGTGACTGTTTGGACTTAAGACCAAAACATGCTGTTTGAATTTAAGACCCACGACTTGGACTTACATTTGGGGGGGGGGAGGTACAGTTCTGAACATCGTTTATGGAGTCTTTTTTCCTGTACAGTATACACTGCATAATACTGTAATTTTTTATTTTACTGTACAGTACATTACTGTATTTTGTCATTATACATTACAGCGTTGCCTTTTTATGTGGTCATCCACAACATGTAAGAATTATGCAAATAAAAGCACATAAAAGTCATCAAGTTGGAGCTTCCTTTGACCATTTGTTCTGAAAATTGTAGTGTACATACTTTATGTAACATCTCATTTAGTAACTAATTAATTTAATGACCTAGTCACAGGAATGGAAATCTGTTGTTAAAAAAGGAATGCCTATAGTAGAAAATATTAAAATGCTACATTAGAAAATATTTGCATCATTAAAAAAACAACAGTAGAAAAGACTGGGGAGAAGTAAAACTATTTGCAGGTAACATGATCTTGTACACACAAAATCTGAATTTACTTTAAACACATTAGAATAAGTAAATTAAGCAAGTTTGCAAGATACAAGATTTTTGGCCAAGTAACTATCATCGTTATTATTCTACAGTTGCGGGGACTGAATCCCAGAGGCAAGCTCCTTTAAGCCACATCCCGTTTTGTTTTTTGGGATTTTTTTTGAGACAGGGTCTTGCTAAGTCACTAAAATGCCCAGGCAGGGCTCAAATTTGCGTTCTTCTCTGTCTCCCGGAGTGCTGGGATTACAGATGTGCGCCGCCGTGTGCAGCTCCAACTGTACATCTATACACTTCACATATCTATACACTTCAATGAACATCTGAAAACCAACTCTGTTCATACCAGCAGCGAAAAATGAAGTAAAATTCTTAGAGAGCTGACTTACGTATATAGCACTGATGGGTGGCCTCAGGCAAATCGCCTAACGCTAGGTGATGCCCCTTAAACTCATGTGTGATGAGGCTGGTTGCCAGCTATCCGACTTTTAATGTCATCAAGTAGATTAATCCACTGATTAGATCACACTAGATGGCATTAGTGGTAGATGATGGAAACAGGAGGCTGGAGACTAGGTGAAGGACATGACCTCGGGGATTGTATGTGGTTCCCAGCCCTTTGCTCTGGGCTATTTACCTTTCTCTGTGCTATTTGACTAGATGAGCACTTTCTTCAGCCACCCTCTTCCACTGTGATGTTTCGGCCTTGCACAGGCCTAAAAGCCAGTTAACCATGAACCTGAAACTTCTTTTACTATCTTGTCACCGTATCAAAAGGCTAGCACAATTATTTAGTGCTATTACCTTTTGTGTTGGAATGAGACAATGCTTTCCCTATCTACTTCAAAGTGATTCCCAGACGACATGAATTTTGAGAAACTCATTTTTGTGAAAGATACGTAGATCTAACAAATAATATCACTTCAGTCTGCAGTAAATTCCTAAAAGACAGGCAAGTTAAATGTGTTTCCTATATGACACAGTCTAATATTAACACCCTATTGTATGTGACTTGTACAGTATCTGCAGAGGAGTTACTGCTGCTGCTTAGATTTTCCCTCTATCACTTAACAAGATAAAAAATTTCAAGGTCAAGTTCATAGATTCTATTCTTTGCATCTCAAAACAACAAAGAAGAGAGGATGACTAGTCCTAACTGCCCAGACAGCTGGAGGATACAACCACTGCTGAGCCTCCAGGACAGGGTGGGGAGCCAGCACTCCAAGGGTTAAGACCCATGGTTCCTTTCTCTGTCTTTCTACAGCTGAAATACTTGGACAGTATCAACAAGCAAAATAGTACTTTAATACTAAGTCGCTTTCCTGTGATTGCCACATAAATATTATCACAACAATATCAGACATTTACTATGCTGCTGAGTTTTCAGGCACTGAGCTTTAGACTCAGGCCCAGAACTGCCCTTAGTTCTAAGGTAACACTACCACTGCCTTTGAACCATTTACCATATGGCATTTGCCACAGAACTTCTCTTTCATTTCCAAGACTACAAAAGACACCCTAGTAAGGTTTATCAGTAGAGTATCTTAATGTATTCTTCTCAACTCCGCAACACTTTTCCAATGGTACTATTTTTAAATGAATGAACATTCTTCTCGTGCGTGTTACCACCTTAGATGTGAGTCTCGGTTCTGCGCACTCCTGTTGCCAAGGTTAAAACTTGGCTCCTCCTGTCTCATCTTGGCCTCCTATCCAAGAGTGGTCACTATCACCTGACTCTCAAAAGGCACACTCAGTGGCGAATGAGACAAGCACAAGGCATTCCCTGGGAAACAGCGCTCGGCCCATCTCTCAGGCCAGCTGTCTGGCATGCAGGTGGCACCTAGCTGGATGCAGACACTGCCTGGTGTGCCCTTTCCCTTAGTAGCTGAAGCTTAGCTGGAGAGACCAGAATCCCTCCAGTCACAATCTTCTCTGGAGAATGTCTGATACTAACCACATTTGCTTCTATAATGGCATCTCAGGTCCAGTGAGAAGCAGGCATGGGAGAAGGGCAAGGTGCTGAATTACTGCATGATCAATGGGTGACCAGTGGTAACACAAGACAAGTTCAGTGCTGGGGCTGTGGTGCTCTCTCCAGCTGTTTCCTGGACCAAGGCTTTTTGCTCAGCTACACTGTTCTCCTGTCCATAAACCCTGTACCCGACACCTGCAGTACCTCTCCCACTCATCCCCTCCCTACCCCTCTCTTTCAGGTAGTAATGAGGGAATCACAGCCCAGCATTTAACTAAACATCTACTACCTAATAATCCCCTGGTGGCTCTAGCACCAGAAGCACAGAGTGTAACTGACGACATCATGGGGCCAAGGCACACTGGCTTCCTACCAGTTCTACCTGTTCTACCACCACACAGGTTGAATGATACTCCCTTTCCTTTAGTGTTAAGAAGCTAAGCAGGTGAGGGCAAAGAAAGTGGTGAACTGAAGAGACTGCCTCATATCTGCTCAAACAGAAAGCAAAGCTGTGCCTTGGGATACGTCATGGTATGAAGGTAAGTGCAGAGAGGCCCCACAAGGAGGGAGAAAAAGAAGCCACAAACACTTAATGGAAGTAGATCACTTTCCCCAACTTGATATACATACATATTTAATGTAACTTACCTGACTTTCCCCTCTTAAGTGTCTGACTTCAAAAAATCAAATTACAAACACATAATCACATCCTAGATTTATTACAACTGACCTGCAGGCAAAAGGATAGAACTATTACATAAACACTTCGATTCCATGTATATATCTTAAATAGAGGAGGAATTCAAACAAGAATACAGGATAAAATATTCCAAAGCTCCAAGAAGCAGTTATGTTACTGAGCTCCATTTTTACAGACAAATAAGGCAATATCCCTGCACATTAGCTTTTTGATAATTTTTATACATTTTTATATGGTACAAGAGAAAAATAACCAGAGCTCACAATGTACAGTTCTTACACTATTTTCACAGTATGTGAACACTATACATCCTTTTGTTTTAATAAAGATACATTGTAATAAACTCCTTGCCCTTAAGTTTATAGTTTATAATAATCTATGATTAATACACTAAAATTGCCTTTTTATGTGGTCATCCACAAATAGAACGGTCAGATTAGCTCCTGGACAATCAGAATTGCTTATATCTCCATTTGCATAATGGCAAAGTGACCCTATGCTTAGCCAGACGGGAAGTCGACAGCAGAGAAACAAATTCCTCTCGAATCCCCGGGAGCAACGGAGGATGATGGCTTGGTATGGTCAGAAAAAGACATACATAGCAATGCCTTCTTTCACAGCACTGGGGAGTCTAAGGTATAGGATGCTGTGGAAGAGGAAACAGGGAAATTAGGCAACTGAACCAAAAAAATCATTTTTTAATTTTGAAATTTATACGGATGTAACTTTGAACAGCACCATTCTCCCTTTATTGTTGTATAGTATTTATGACTGTCACTCTGGGAAGAGACACGGCGACAGCCGCCATGACTCGGCTCTGTGACGGCATCATCTTCCTCTCAGACCACGGCTGTTTTGCATTCCAGTGTGCTTGAGCCACCCACGGTGCTGCTAACTGTTCTACAAAGCCAAATGTTCAGTACCACAAAAGCTAGAGTAAAACCTAGTCTCATAGCTTGGCTAACGGGTAAGCAAAGGCAAACAGCAAAAGATAACAGATTTAAACGGCCTCATCACTGTTCTGGGCTTTTCTTTTACTTTTTTGTTAGTCTGTTTGCTGTCTGGTAGGATTCCAATTCCAAGAAATGATGGTGAAGTCCTATATTCTAGCAGGGGATGAATGTACCTAAAGGACTGCCTTTCTGATCTTGTGATCAATAATGTCTTCAGACACGAAGCCTCTTCACCTACCACATCAGCTGGGTCCACTTTTCTCAGCCTTTTAAAAACATCAGAGCATAGGACAGATTTGGGGCTAGAAATTCTTGGAAAGGAACATCTCTAGTAATTATAAAGGTTTTTTTTCTTTTAAATATAGAGTAAAAGGCAAAATATTGGAGTAAGTAAAACTCATGAAGTGGTTACAGATCACAAGAAAGGGAAAAAGAGATTCAGAAACTGAAGGCCTGGATCAGTGATGGCAAGAAGCAAACTGAGATTTGGTCTTCTGCTGCCTACAAGAAATCTTTATCTAAGCAATCAAGGCACATTGCTACTAGCTACTCCCTGTTAATGAGTTAGGATGGCTAACGTATCAGGCTGGGGGCCAAGGGGAAATATATAGCTGCTACAAGTTGTTCTGAATAAGATACTAGAATTAAAAACATCTGTAAACTTTGCCTTCTGTACTTTTTTCTTCTTTCAGTCCTGGTGGTTTGTGGCAGGTGGGACATCAAGTTGGCAGCACACCAAATTCTGAGAATGAAAAATTCTTAGGATCAGCACCTTCTTTGACAAGTGGCAGACTCCTGAGTCTTCCAGTGAAGAGTAGGACTGGTAAAGGAGCAAAGAACACACTCTGTCCGGTCTCAATATTTTAATGTTCACCCCTTTAAACTCAACATGGTTTTTGGTAAAGTTAAAATCACTCTAATTTAATGTGGTATTTCAAACAGGAAATTTGGCTGAGCACATCGATCCCCAAACATCGACTGTGACTGTAAAGCAACAGAATATCAAATCAGTAAATCTATTGCACTTGGTGAAGAAAGTAAATTCCTCCTTTGTCTCCCAGCTCCAGAAGGCGATATGTCTCGCTGGCTGTGCAAGCTTTTCTCACTCAAGCCTGAGTCTCTACGTTCAGACATAGTACATCCATCACTGCATCTTCCAGGATTTGGAAGTCTGTCAAAACGCCATTCCAGTAGCTGCGTCTCCAGGTTTTGAGTCTAGAAATGAATTTAAGATGTGATCTAATCACAGTCAACAACTTGATCGTACTGACTTCCACATGTCATGACTATGTTCATCACGAAAGAGCAGGATGTGGTCTCTGACCAGCACTAACACTGTGAGATTGATCAGGTATTACAAGGATGCACGGTCTAGGTGACAGGAGTATGCAGACATGATGGAAACGAACACCAATCTTATTGCACATGGTGTCTGGGCGAGCAATAAAAACACTGTGATATGGATGAAAATTCTTTACGTCTTGCTTCCTCTCAGCCCTTTTATTCTACAGTCTGATGTAGCAGCAGTATCAATCGACATACATGGGAGAGCTGGGAGTAGCTGGCATTTGATCCAGGATTTTACAAACATAGCATGCGACCTCAACAGTACGTTCTTCGTACATCAAAATAAAGGGATGTTTCTGCAAGAAAATTCAAAGAACAAAAAAAGCGTCAAAAGTTTTTAACAGAGCCGAAACTGAACTTTTCTCAAATTTTATTTATCATAGAACTACAAGCTGACAACATATATGGCTGCAGGCTGTTGCTGGAGAGACAGCTACAGTGTTACCTTGTACAGCTATGTCAGTGAGTGTAGCGGGCCTACATGTGACATGCGCTGGTCTGCGCTGGAGGCATCATCCTGACAGTGAGAGGTGGGGACTGATCTGTACACTAGGGAACACTTCTGAGGCACAGAGTGGAGTGTTTGTTCTTCAGCACAAAATACAGCCTGAGCTTCTACCATGCCATCTGAGAGCCAAGGAAAAGTACACGAAAAGTAGTTGCTATGCTCTTAGGACACAGGCATAAATCCCACTCTTCCATGTCCTCCATATGCAGCAGAAAGATCTTTAAAAAGGTTTTCAATGTTCAATCCTTCTGATTTGCATTCTACAAAAGGGCCATTATCTGCTTCACTAACCATTTACACTGCATTGCTATCAACAATTTTCTCCATAGTTTCTGTTAAGTCCACTGGCTGGATATCTTTACAATCACTTCTGGGCTGACCACAAGTCTGACCCGACATCTTTGGTTAGCTAGAAGCTAAACAGAACAAACAAGTGTACCTAAAATATTCTCCTAAAATACTCTCACGTTATCTTAACCCAGCGTTCGGTTCTCCACCCTGAGCAACACGACACCCACCAGACTACTCAGGACATCAAGTTCCATGCAATAAATGAAAACTTACAAAGAAATGTGAACTGGCCCTGTGCTATAAATGTTCATGTGACATTTAACAGAGGCAGAATAAGTGCAATGACTAAATTGTTACTAATTTTTTTTCTTAGGGTATATATAGTCTAAGATATACAGCAACAGAAAATGGCTCCTTTCAGTAAAAGTCGGAATTATTTGGGCACAATTTTATAACATGCTAAGAAAAAAATTTTCGATGAAAATTTAGCTAGCAAATCTGTAGAAAAAAATGTTTTCTTTTTCCAAATATCTTCATTAAAAAATATTTTTAGAGCACTCAATAAGGTCAAGTTGTTTGACAAAGAGGCCTTCTGCTTGCTTAGTAAACGATCATGCTAAGAGGATTTGAGGTAAGGATGTATTTAAAATTCCCAAAATTCCATACGCACCAGAAGTTCTTTATACTTTGGCCTTTTGGATTCATCCTTCGTAAGGCTAAAATAACATAAAAATAACAGTATTAAAATGGAGACACATTTACCAAATATTTTTTATTGTACACATGAAATACTACAATGAATCAAGTAACTTTTTTCCTTTAAACCTAAAGTTAACAAAGCAGACAACCTTCTAAACACAGAAAAACACACACATAAAATCAGAAAATCTAGAATCATTAATGGAACGTGAGAAAACCCCCTAACTGTAGGAACTGACTGAATCATGACATAGTTGCACAGCAGAATACTACAAACACACAGATGTATACATAAGTGTAAAACTGTCTATGCACAAGTGTTTTTATAAATATATACGCACACCTGTGTGTGTTACATATACCTCCCAGCAACCCTGGGAGGTAAAAACTATATTGTGAATTTTATCAATACAGCCTTAAATTGTTAAAATTTTTTGTACTGTGCCATCTCAATGCTGTGTTCTGTGGTTCAGAAATGTATCAGACTTCTACTTCAGTAAAAAGTGTAATCAGAACCTCACCTACCTTAGTCTGTATCTTGTATCACCACTCTCAACTTAAATTGAATTCATTTCTTCCTATCAGAAGTTAATTGACATTGGCAACACAGTTCACCTACTCTAAACTCACTGCTGTTCTCCACATCCCACATCTTCTGTGCTGTACGCTGCAACGCACTGCACAGAGTCCGTTTAAGAATGAAGGTCTTATTCTTCTACTGTGAGCATGCAGCAGCAGCAGCAGACCCTTCTGTTCTTGGCCTCTTTGAAATTAGCTCAGCTGAAGACAACAGTCACTTTGGCCTTCCTGGGACAGCATGTCTCTAATGACACATCCATCACAGGATATAAAAATCCAAGCCCCTCACTGCAGGTCAGGTGAACCCTATTGCACCACCCCAGCTTCACAAGTTTCCCAAACAGTAGACTAAGGTTTTCAACAAGATTATACTATAGCTCGCCTTCTCCCCAGTCCTGCTTACTTCCCTTTACTGGTACGGATCCCAAGATCACTAAACTGCTGAACTTCCTACACTGCTACCTCTGTCTTAAAACGCGACTTTCCAGGGACCAAACCTGAGATACGGTTCTTCTAGGTTAACTTTTCTTCTTGATCAAGCATATCCCTTTAAAACAATCTACAAATGGCAAAGTCTTAAGTCTTCCCATTCCTGCAAACACACTTCTTCATTATTTTGAATACTATCCAAGTGAGTATACTATGTTAGGACTGCACTGACAGTTATTTTCCCCTAGCATGCTGAAGCTCTGACTGCAGTTCTTTTCTAGCAACTTCTGTTGTTGGTCGTAACTTTGCTATCAGACAGCAAACCCCTTTTAGGGTAGGAATACAATTTTCAAATTTACTTTGACACTCTCTTATCTTCTATAATGTTTTATTTCAAGTAGTTCTATGAATTCTTTAGTTTTATAACGACTCTGATACATTTTAAAAGACAGTTTATCTTTTTATTTTTTTTCACCAAAACAATTTTTATTTCCAGTGTTTAATGGAGTATATACACAGGCATGACACAGGTTTGGATTCAGTAAATCCTCATGTAGAATTATATTCTTACAAAGAAGCTAGTTCCATCCAGGGTCACTTGCTTTTCCATGATGACCAATAATGCTGAGTGAGCAATCCTTTAATATGCTTATGGATATGAATATTATCTTTTCAAGTATCTTTTAACTATTTTCCTATTTTTGGTTGTCATTTTCATATTTAAAACTGTTTTGTAAGCTCAGTGTAGTGGTCCAGTCAAATAATATCAGAACTCAAGAACTGGAGACCAGCCTGGGCTACATAGCAGATTCAAGGCCAGGTGGACCACATGAAAGACCCTGTCTCAAAACGTAGACACATACATACGCATACATGCACATGTAAAGTGTTTTGTAACTTTCATATAGTCTGTATGAAAGACTCCTATGGCAATACTGAATCATAAGGATCAATGATAAATCTAAATGACCCAAGTTAAGAGATGAAAGACAATGTCTAAGATAAAGATAGTGACAGTGATGCATAAATGTGGGGAGCTAATAACAAGCACAACATAGAAACAGACATCCTTCAACTGTAGACTTTAATATGATTTAGAATAAGATGAACTACAAACACATCCAGGGAAGGCAATGGGATATTGATATTCAAAACAGTTATTTATTATGGCACCAAGTTATCTATTATGGCACCAACACATGAAAAACATAGTACTACATTTATATAAAACAAATTCAATAAGGAGCTCTAGTAATTAAAAAGAAACTAACACTGATGATTTCACAAGTGATCATGTTATAATCTGTCTTATTAAGATTCGTTTAAGTAAATATTTCATAAAATGGAATAAATAGAACTTTACACACTAATGTCATGTGCAAATTAGTAAAAAAAAAAAAAAAAAGATTATTTTTAAGAAGGAAAAAATAGTCAATTTGAGTCATCCACATGGCCTTCTACCTAGAAAATCTTGATATATTTCTTTTCCCTCTAAAAGACCAAGACAAAAGGAGAATTTGGTTAGGGAAGATGAAAGGGCTCAAAAAGTAAAATCAAGTAAATGCTTTCTAATTATTCAAAAAGAAGATGTTAGATCCTGAAACATAAAATCAAGGCAGAATACAGAGAAAGCCTTCCTGGCAGAAAATAATTGTGAGAAATAATGTATTTTTAAGAATGATAAGATAGACTAAATGGTCTGACTTTTTGCTCAAAAAATGTACCTTTAAATTGTGTTAAATGAGTAATTATCAAAGGTATTCAAATGATAAGGTTCTAAGTAAAACATGAGCTTCTAAGTAAAAAGGTTCTCCATAAAACAGAGGGTGGGGTGAAGCTCAGTGGAAAAGCACTTGCCTGGCATGTATAGGGTATCAGGGTTTATCACCAGCAACACATTGAAAAATAATAAGATCTTGCAACTGTGCAAACCATGATGATATTATTGCCTTATCTGTATACAGTTATCTAAGGTGCTACTTACACAGTTAAAAGTGTATGAAAAGAAGAACTGTTTAAAAAGCAGATAAACAAATCAACAGGTGTGAAATTCGCACCTTGTTTGGAATGAAGTTCCAAGGAGCTACCAATTAGGTTTTGGGCCTGCCCCTATTACATACACCCGAGCATGCTCTGTGTCCTACAAGACAAGAGATTCCACCCCTGAAAGCCTGACAGAGCAAGTTTTTAACTTAGTAAATGCTTCCAGGTGATTCTGGCAAAATGTCATTGTGAGAATCACATCAGAACTAGGATGATCAGTCTCACCTAGAGATTTAACCTGGTATTTCTCTCATATGGTACTAGGAGTCTGGAGACAGCAGCTTCTCCTGCACCCACAGCTGTCTTTCACCAATATCTGAATAATAGAATAAGAGGGTCCTGACTCTCCAGGCTAACTGGAGCCTTCTCTACAGTCACAGTTACCGAGCTCGCTGGCCTGGGCAGCACAGAGGTGTGACTAAAGGTCCCCTTTACCTGTATAAAGTACCAATGCTGCTGAGCTTAAGTAACCTTCTAGTTCTCGTACAACGGTTGAAGCATTTGCAAATGAATCAAGTACTCACCACAAGTTGACAAAGTTGATAAAACTTGGGGAGAATTCTCTTTCCTCAGAATTGCTCAGCTGTGGAGGGTCTCCTTTCACGACTTGTGTTAGCTGATCAAACACACTATTCCACTTTGGGTAAGGAAATCGGCCTGTGGCCAACTCATACTAAAGAGAACAAAGAAGATAAAGCAAAATACACTGGGGATTATTTACTATTCCTACTAATCAGAATGGCCATGACAACAATGTAAACTCCAAGATACACCATACGACTTATGATGCTGAGGTAGAATCTTCAGAATCATGAAGGTCTAAAGGTAAGGACCAAATTTAAGCCTAAACTATGCCCCACAATGCATGCCCCAAGGCAACCTTTGATTCTGAATGTTTTGTACAAGAAATGTTAGAAGGTTCTGTTTAGAACATTTTTAGTACAGACATTCCACATAATATATAGTCACCTCAGAGGCTACGGTCCAGAACAGTAGCCAAACCCATTTGTAAGGTAAAAGAATGGGCTCAAAGGAAACAATGTGCAAATCCTGTTCTACAACTACTCTGTAGTTATGAGTTAACCATAACCAGATTTTACTACTATTGAAGAAATCAAGTCAAGGTCAACCCCAAAGGGCTTAGGATGGTGTCTCTAAGTGATACGAAAACAGATCTGAAAACTTAAACCTATGTCCCAATTCATCCAGGGCCAAAAATATTATTCTTACTTTTTCTCCATTGTTTTGAAAATAATGAAAACTAACAACTATGCTTTTGAGAAATATAAATAAATCTACCCTATAGCATAGTGAGTCCAATTTGAAGCTCTGGATAACTGATATACAAGAATGGGGCTCCAAATCTAAAACAGAGGAAGATGACAGATTGGGGGAAGGGAACTACGTCAGAAAACTGATTCAGAGTTTCCTTCTTTTCCAAAAGAGCATCTCCTAGCTCACTCTTGTCTCTGCTTACCTACCTATAAGGATGAGGTTCCAAACTTATTACAGAGGAAAATGGCATATGAGTGGCAGGTGGGTATCTCAAAAAAGTGATTCTGTATCCTTCCCAAAAGAGTATCTATCTGCTTACTGTTGTCTCCACTTATACTAGTGGGCCCGGGGAAGCAAGAAGTTGGGTGTGACTGCACACAGATTCATTCTTTTGGCTAGTTTCTTTTTGTTAAAATTACAGATGTTTTAAAAGACTTATTGGTTATTCATAGAGTGAGGAATAACTCATTAAACTCACTCTTAACAGAATTTAGTTAGAGAAAGGAAAAGTAGGCTGCACATCATAAAATGAGGAGCTAGGATCTTAGAAATTTATTTCATAGTTTTTAAAGATTATTCCTATGAAAATAAATAGTGAAACAATTTTAAGTACTGAATATCTTGCTTTTAAAAACTAAAATTTAGCTAGAGGAACTACAAGGAACTTGCTTTTAAAAATGTCTACATTTACTGTTAGGCATGATGACATTATGCCTATAATTGCAACTACTCAGAAGGCTAAAGCTGCAGGACAACTGAGTTTGAGCCCAGTCTGGGCAACACAGCAAGACCCATCTTAAAAAAAAAAAAAAAAAAAAAAAAATCTGTGCTAAAACATTTCACAAGTCTGGCAGTGCGCCTCAGAGGCACAGCACTTCCCTGGCACACATATGGCCTTAGGTTAGATCCCTAGCATGAGCAGAGGGGAAGAGTAACAAAAAAGTTTCACAAAGCACAATTTTACTTTTGTCTAAAAGAATATACTTGTTTTTAAAACATAATTATTTAAGTTACAGATAAATACTTCTGAGTTGTAAGTATCTGTTATATGAAAACAGCTGCCTTGCTAGGAGCTATAGATCTTGCCATAGTTTCTGAGAAGAGCTACAAGATCCCTCTCCTTTAGCCAGGGGACCTCTCATGTATGTTATTTGGTGACAGGAAAAAATAGCTCTGAAGAACAGAACTGTCAGATTTAAGCTACAGATGGAGAATCCATTAGATTGGCAACTTTGCTCACCAAAAATAAATGACAAGGGTATGTGACTCTGGTCACAGGACAATTCTAAAACCACACAGATATGCTCAGAGATTCCTTAATAAAATACACAAATAGCTCACTGTTTTGAACCTGTGTATGCCCAGACTATGGGGTCTTAGGCTCAAATAAAAAATAGGAGGAAAATGAAAGGAAAAGTTTTCGGCATCCTGCCTCATACGATAGTCCCATCTGAGGCAGAAAATCCATATACAGTGTAGAGGAAGCTAAAGAAATGATCCAAAATCAGAAAAATCTCAGTGAAGTCTAATAGAACATCTAGCACAAGAAAATAAAAATTGGAAAAAAGAAATAAGCACATAAAGATACTGCTAAAGAATGTGTGTCTCCTTCCAGTGTACATACTGGTAATACTTCCCAGGAAGCGGGACTTAGGGAAAGTAAGGAGGTGAGGGAGCCAGAGCCCCGGTGAGCGGGGTCAGTGCCCTTCCAAGGAACACCCCAGACAGGTACCGCAGCCCATCTGCCACGGGAAGACACAGTAATGAGACAGTCGCCTATGAAACAGGAAGTGGCTCACTAGACCGTGAACCTGTCAGTGCCCTGGACTTGGACTTCCCAGTCTCCCAAACTGAGAAAGACTTCCAATCTTGATAAACTACCCAGCTTATAATACTCTGTTAAAGCAGCCCACACTAACACAGATAAAATTTCAATGTAGTCCATAAGTAAGGAAAAGTTCCCTTGTACTTGCCTGTTGCAGATTAGTAGCTTTCTCATTATTCTTTCTCAGTATGTTTCACTTCTAAATTTCTTACCACTATACTATATTACTATGACCAGGCTGAGGGACTAGAGACATACCAATGTGATCCCCAAACTCCAGACATCAGAGCGGACATCATATCCTTGTCGAGATGCACTAGGGTCTATTCTTTCAGGCTAGAACACAAAAACAAGTCAAGGTCATTAATCATGCTTACTCTTAACAGGCAAATGAAAGCACTAGGTGGGTAGGTAGCCAAGGTGCCAGCACCTTACTAGAGTAATCTACAGCTAAGGTCAGACTGGGAGTACAGAAAGCCATCATAATATTAAAAACAAACAAAAAACCTATCCCAAACTCAATTCAATTCACTGGCTACTTCCATAAAAGGCACACACAGCAACCCTTCCAATTTATCCCCCAAAGAATCCAAAGCATTTATAAAACTAAAGGTGAAAATGGTCAGAAAAAAGAAAGGGGAGAAAACAGGAAAAATGGAAGAAATGGAGAATTATAAGGTCAGATTAGTAGCAATTAATGGTAAGTGGGAAAATAAAACACTAAGCCTTCTGATTTTACCAGTCGTTTTTGCATAGATAAGAACATACCATAAGACATTTGAGATACAAAAGCAAAACATAAACTAAATTCCTTACAATTATTCCATTCATTCAGGATAAAGCTAAACTTGTCACTTATGCATTATCATTAAAGATACTTGTCTATCAATCATTTATAGCCAAACTGAAGCACTGTAACAAATATATTATCCTGCCATATAAACAGGAATTATCATTTTTAGTATTTTTTGTGAAGGAACATCTTTACATTTCCTTGAAATCAGGCATCATCATTTATATAGTATGTCAGGAATAGAGAAGAAAAGAGGGTATCAGGTAGCACAGTGTTGACAACGGATCCTTTACTAAGGTGGACAGTTATTGCTGTGTAAGGAATGGCCACGGAAGCCTACAAGTTGACGATATTATATTCTCTGCATGTCAGCAACACCTTGGAGATTTACATATTTTAATCTGAAAATAATTACTGTGTTGCATAAATATTCACTGAAAGCTGTTTATTTTTAGTTAAAAATATATTTATGCAGTAAGAGTCCCATTATATAAAAGTCCAAGTTACTAAAACAAGAGAAAAAATACATGAACATCAGCAGCACAGACGATTTTGGCAAACTCTCAAAGAAACTAATGATGTTCTGGGGCATGGTCTTACCTTAAAAGAATGGAAACTGTACAAAGCCTGTTCCCAGAAAACAAAATAATTTAACTAGAAATCAAGAGCAGAAAGATACTGCAAGTATCTGAATATTAAGCAACATACTTCTAAATAGCAACTGGATCAAAGAAGTCTCAAGAAGTAATAAAATTTTGAGGAATGCAAAGAAAGTATAGTTCAGAGGAAAATTTATAGGTTTAAATGCCTACATTAGGCAGAAGACATTTCAAACCAACCATCTAACTTTGGATCTTAAGGAATCAGAGAAAACAACAAACTAAACTCAAAGCAATCAGTGGGAATGAACTAAAACACAGAGTAGAAAACACTGAAATAGAAATGGAAAAACAATAAAGAAGAGTCAGGAAAACCAAATGATTTGGGGGAAAGATAAAAAACTGGCACACTTTAAGCCAGACTGACCAAGAGAAGGAAAAATAGATTTAAATTACTAAAATTAGAGGGAAAACTACTATCAGCATGAAAGAAATAAACTGGATACATTATTTGAAAATGAAAACCTACTAAGAATAATATAGAACCACAAATAATTATAAAGTTGTTATTCAAAACTTTCCCACAAATAAAAGTCCAAACTCACATGGGCTTTGCAGGTGAACTTCTTCAAGCATGCAAAAAAGAAGTAACAGTAATCTTACACATTTTTTTCAAAAATTAGAGAAAGATGGTACACTTCCCAATATATTTCACAAGGCCAGCATAACCATTTATGAAAACCTAACAAAGACATTTGCAAGACTTATCCTCAAAAGACAAAAACCCAAAACCATTAATACAATACGATCAAATCTAATTCAGCAACACATAAATACTGTATCACAACCAAATGCAGTTTTTCTCAAGAATATAACACTAGTTTAATACATGAAAATAATGTAATATACCATATTTACAGAATGAAGAAAATCATATGATCCTGTCAATAGATATAAAATTGGCATGTGATAAAATTAACAGCATATCATTAAAATAGCCATCACAACAACTTTCAGCATAGTAAGATAAGGCAGACACTTAAAAAACATCAAAAATGATCTAAAACCAAGATATCTCATAATTACTGGTGAAATACGAAACAGTTTCTAGTTAAGTACTGGGAACACAGCAAAGATATGTACTCTCACTAGTGTGTTCAGCACTATACTGGGTTCTAGCTGGTACAGAAAAGGAAATAAAGTTGTGCCTTTATTCACAAACATGAATTTCTACTACTATACTCATTAACAAGAAATTCCACCCAAATTAACAGTGAAACTAAACTAGCAAGGTCACAAATCAGCAATTTCAACATCTGCAAACTATTTGTCATAATAGTAAAACATTAAAAAATTAATTCTATTCATAATATCAAACCCATGAATTCCTTAGAACTAAAAAGTGCTTAAAACTTCCAGTGAAAACCATAAAACATTGCTAAAACAGTACAACCTAAATGAACAGAGAAACAAGCCAGGTACTTAAAACCTCGGTACTGTCACCCTGCTCACAAGTGAACAGATACACTTCTCAGCAACACAAAAGAATAAGCTACTACCACTGACACACATAACAGCACAGATATATCTTCAAAATATAGTGAAAGAAAAAAGGCAGACTCAAATTCATACTGCACTGTTACACTCACAGGAAAATCAAGGAAGAATAATACTGATAGTGACAGAAAACAGGATTAATGTTCACCTTAGGCAGGGCTGGGGGGCCACAGGAAGACAGGATATTTGGGAGCAAACATGAGCAAGTTTTTCAGGTGACTAGCAGGGCTGCATCATGACTCAGAGATTACGTGCGTAAGTATATCTGCCCACAGGCAGAGAGCACCCCGAAATGGGGACCTATCACTTGTCACTCTTGAAACACCACTCTGACACTACTGTGTCACTGAGAGCTAGAAACCTGTCTGTGTCGCTGAGAGCTAGAAATTCTGAGAGGGCATGCACTAGGAAAACTTACACTGCTGAAAATACGGCAAGGAGCGCTCCATTCCCTTTCATGCCACAGTGAAGCATACCCAGCAAGCCTACGCAAGGATTTTGTTTCACTTAATTATTTAGTACTCATTTGAGTCCAGACACTTAAATTACATGATACTCTTAAGATTTCTGTTCAGTAGGAATGCAAATGATTTTTATCAATAACCCCAAAAGTTAGTTTTATTGACCTACAGATAATCGTTAGTTTTATCTAATAGCTAGATATATAATCCAGCCAACTCATTCTAACACCTCTTTTCTTCTGTGACCATAAATCCTCAGTTATTCAAATTTGAGCCAGTTTTGGGCTGGGGATATAGCTCAGTGGAATAAGCGCTTGCCTAGCAAGCGCAGGGTCCTGAGTTCGATCCCCAGTACTGCAAAAAAAAAAAGAAAAATTTGAGCTAGTTTTATATTATCCCAACTATGTAGAATTCTCATTACTGATTTGAGTACATTTAGAGACATTCACTGTTTGTATATACAAAGTTTTTAATATTTTGAAAACTATTTTTAAAGAGTATACATTTATTCAATAAAATTAATTAAAGACCTGCTAAACGTGGTAGTGCATGCCTGTAATCCCAGCACTAGGGAGGCTGAGGCAACAGCATCACCAACCTGGACTTCCTGAATGGTAACCACTGAAAGCACAAGACAATGAGTGTTTGCTGTTTGAAGCTGTTCCATCTGGCACAGAGGCCGGAACTATACAGTGAGGCCTTGTCTTTAAAAGAAAAAAAAATAATTAACGATTCTTATTGAATACAGCCTTAAAAACAGGGAATTTTAACTCCTGACACCTGCTGTTGTGAGAATCCCATCACTGGCAAGGTAGTGTACTCTCTGAAACGTTTAACTACTGTTCGGTAAGGCTCCAAGGGCCTGTGGAATACTAGGTGGTGCCCAGAGACACCCACTCACGTGCTGTGACTAAGCCCCAACTAGGAGGTGCCGTGCTTCAGAAGGGGGAGAGTACAGGAAGCAATCGGCCTTGCTGCTTCACACACACAGCTGTGTTCTCACCTCAAGTCACGTGGAGGCCATGTGCTGTTCACTGTTCAGGATCCAGTGTGCTGCCTCAGAGACTGTTTACAAGGACATCGCAAGGTGATGGGACTCTCTTGAAGCACTATACAGTATTTCAGTTTTAATGGTTTGTCCAATTTCACCTTCCCAAGATTTTTGTTCCACATAAAAAATTACATCGCTTTTTAATATAAAAATTTTTAAAAAGAAAGCTTTTCAAATTATAAAAGGCAAGTCCTACTTTAGAGAACTGAACATGTAATATTAATAAAAACAGCAAAAAGTTCAAAACCATTTCGTGTGAAAAATTACGTAATTTATAATAAATATACAACTCAGCTTGTGTTGAAATACATAAAATAAAAACTAAGGAATAAGGATAAATTAATAACCACAATGTTAACAAGTCTTCTTAAACTTTTTAGAACACAGAGGTAAAAGACATAGTGAATAAATGTAGCATAATTTCTGATATTTCATTCTTTAATTGATCATTTCCAAGCCACAAACAAACTCACTATGTTACAAAAGGCAGAACTGTACAGGCTAAAATGTTTTAAAAGCAAATAACAAACCACAAAATTAACAAAAATCAACTGACACAAAGCATTAGTTAGCTATGTTGTACAACAACCTATGCCAAATGTAGTACTTTAAAACAACAAACATCATCTCATGGTTTCAGTGAGTCACCATTCATTACCTAAGCATCTCTGACTCAGTGTCTTACAAGAGAATACAATCAAGACGTGAACTAGGTTGGTAAGAAGTAATGAGGTTGGAGGACGTATCATTAAGCTCACTCTACTGACAGGAAAACATGCTTTCTCGCTCCACGAGGCTCTTCAAAACAATGCTTAAGTATTTCTACAATGCAGCTTGCCCCAAGATGAGCAATCCAAGGAGCAAGTGAGAAGCCACACTGCCTTTTTGCGACTACTCTCAAAAGTGACACACTGTCTTTTCTGGTACCTAGGATTCATTAGAAGCAGTTCACCAAGTTCAAGCCACACTCAAGTAGTCATTTTGTACTTTTGTAAGGAAAGCATATCGAAGAAATTTTAGATCACCACACAATTGCACATTAAAAAAATAGACTCCTATGAATAGCTTGTATACTTAATATTTTAAACATAAGATAGTTAAAAAATATATAAGCATATATACACATATGTATGCACACATGTACACACACACAAGACCTAAGGAAAAAGTAAAACACCATAATTATCAAAGAATTATCTATCATTCCCCAAAGACTTCTGGCCAAGATGAACTACAACCTCAAGAAGCAAAGAACCAGGCCGGTGTTACAGCTCAGTGGCACAGTGCCTGCCTGGCAAGCACAAAGTCCTGATTCCCAGTACCAAAAAAAAAAAAAAAAAAAAAAAAGAAGCAGAAAATTATGCTACCTCTACTATCAAGAAGACTGGAATATTTTTGAGCCCAAGAAGACCAACATTAATTTTTTTCTTGCTATATAATCAATAATTCTTATAACATGAATAAAATAACAAATTTTCCCAATTTTTAAAGCTAGCAAAACCTATTGAAGGTAAATAATGTCAATTATTATTATGCTAAAACCACAACTATTAATATACTAAATGTAAAAGTATATTAAACATATATATCTTGGGCCAGGAATTATTTGTGGAACAGAATGGTTCAATCAGAGGAAATATATGCAATTATGATTTATATTAAAAGCTACGTAGAAACATCTCATCATGTACTCAATGATACCAAAAAGGCATGTCATAAAATTTCGTAGCTATTTCTGATTTATTCCTATTCTCTCTCTACCTCAAATACACATATAAACCCTCACATACACATATACATGTATACTCTTAGTAAACCAGAAGCAGAAAGAACAGAAATAATTAGGAAGCATCTGCATTCAATGCTGAAACAGGAATCTTACTATTGATAGCACATACAAATTCTATCATTTAATACTGATCTAAAGGTTCTAAGTAAAGCAATAGAAGTAAATTTGAGGTTAAAATATATAAGAAATCAGTAAATAGGCAAATATTTGCAGCTTGATTGCTAGAGTATGTCTAAAATCTATTTTTAGAAGTAGATCAGTAATTTGACTAGTTACAAAATAAATGTATTAAATAACTTTGCTAGCAATTATTAGCATATATTCTTTACCAATTACTTTTCAGAAAAATACATCCCACTCAAAATAATGTAAACCTGACAAGGAATTCACAAATCCAGCAGTGAACAAAATAAACATTTTGGTCTCAAAAGGCTCTATTACAGTTTAGATCTAAAACGTCCCCCAAGAGTCTCACACGTGGAGATGAGGCCTGTTAAGTGGCGGGCCACTGTGGTTATGACTTAGAGGAGTGTATTCCTGTCCCCAGCTCTCCCTTTTTCCTCCCTGCTGTCTGCCACAGGTTGAGCAGGTTTCTTCAGCCATGCCTTTTCACCATATCATTGCTGCCTTAAAAGACAGCCTACCATGGACTGGACTTACTGAAACTATAAAGCAGAATAAACCTCTTCTTTTGAGTGTAAAGTATTGTATTTTATACCATCCAAGAGGAAAGTTAACTAATAAAGGCTCACAACCTACACTAGAGGTACATATGGCAACACAAATAGGTGTTGATAAGGAAAAGAAGCAAGATAGTAGTAAGGAGACAGAAAGTGATATGGTGGCGCAGAAAGGATTCTCTACGGATGTTACATTTGTCGAAGTGAAAGCAGCATATTAAAAATAATCACAAGGAAGAAGTTTGAAAAACAAAGAAAAATACTATGAGGTCAGAAGATCCTCCATAACTTTATGGAAGAGCAAGGAAGTCAGTGTGGGAGCTCAAGCTGAACAGTAGAGAAGATACGGTGAAAATACTCAGAAATACAGCTGACAGCCAAGATTGGTTAGAGCCCTGCAGGCGCACTAAAACAACTTCAATGTGTTTTAAGCAGAGGACCAACATGATCTGATTGGATGCTTTCATTTTTGTTGCTGTTGTTGCTGTTGCTTTATGTTTGCTTGGTTTTTTTGTTTCTTCAGATATAAAGTCCTGCCATGTTGCCCAGGTTGGCCCCAAATTGCTGGGGCTCCACCAGTTCTCCTGGCTCAACCTCTAAGTGGCTGGAACAATAAGGGCACACTACTTATGTCAGACTTTTTCACTTGATGCTTCTAGTGGTATACTCTGGTTACCACATTGCCAAGAAATTGTAGCAGAGGAAAAATACAAGCAGGGAGGTAAGTAACAGACAGGTGAAAAATTGTAATGGATCCAGGCATGGCAGTTATACCACAATTTCAGCACTATCAGAAACTGAAGCAGGATGATCACAAGATTAAATCTAGCTTAGGCAACTTAATGAGAACCTGTCGCAAAAAGTAAAAGTGGCGGGGATGTAGCTCAGTGAGAGGCCTGGGTTCAAATAGTACCAGAAAAAAAAAAAAAAATCAAAAATGCCAGTGGCTAGACATATGAACATTAATAGTTTTTTTTAATAAAGGACAGGCTCTAGATACACATAAAAAGGAAAGCAGACAGTATTTGTTAATAGACTAGATATAGAGTACAAACACCAAACAAAATAAGACCCAATTCCAAAGTATTGTCTTAAGCCACTGGAAAAGAAAGAGTTATAGCTTACTGAAAGACAGGAAAAATGAGGAGCAGAAGGCAATTCACAGATTTTGTAGAGAATGAAGAGAAAACAGGTCAAGAGTTGTACACTGGACACACTATATTTGCCTTTTCTAGTAAAATATAAGAGGCAGATATAAAAGAGGACATCAGATACATGGTTTTTCAGTTTATATGTATAGTGCAGGCAAGAAATAAAAATCATAGATCACTAGCACTCATCATTTTCCAGAGTATCTACTAAGTGATAGATATGGCACATTACTGAGAGAAAGAGACAGGGAGTATTTAAAACCTTAAGACTAGATAAACTAATTAAAAGAATTTGGGTAGCAGAAAGAAGAAATAGAACTAAATATTCCGTACTGAGGCACACCAGGAAGAAATAAGGAAGAGAAGGGCCAGAGAACCAAGGGAGAGAAGGACCAGCCAGAGAGGTAGCCAAAGAAGAGTAACATTCTACAAACCAACTGATAAAAATGGTTCACAAACATGGCACTTCAAACATTTCAGATAGACTGGTACGGCTTGTGTCCAGATGTCCCCCCAAAGCCTCATGCAGCCCTAGGGCTTTGTGGAGGTGGCTGAGTCTAGAGGATGTGATCAGTCAGTGGTGTGATGCTGGGATTAGGGGTGCTGGGAATAAGGGTGTGAGTGCTACTCCCACCCTAGTTTGGGTAGCCCGCATACAATACAAGGGAGGGAAAGGGTCTTCTCTCTCTGTTGCTTTCGCTATATTCCTCCTCCATGAACAGGTGCCCCTCTGCCATATGCAACCTGCCTTGGAGAAAGCTGATTATACACAGAAATGTCTATAAACTATGAGCTAAATAAACCTTTCCCCTTTAACTTTGTGTGTTGAGTATTTTGTCTCAGCAATGAGAAAAGAAACTACGAAGACATAACTAAGGAAATTTATCAGTTAGAACTTATCAATGACTTTAGCAACATGGAAGATAGTATTTACTTTGATAATAGTAAAAAGAAGTGATCTGGATAAAAGAACCCATTAAGGTGGATCTGAGGAAAAGCAGAAGACAACAGGCCTAACAGATACGTGAAGTTGACAAATAAATGTAATTTTAAAAAGACATATGTGCAGCCCATCAGAAAAGTATTTAACAACCAATATTAAGGCACCTTGAATGAATGGAAATACCATATTTTTTCACTGAGAAGGCTCAATAGTATAAAACAGAAAGAACTTATAAATTTTATAAAGAACCAATGAAATTTCAACTGATATTTTTTATGAAGATACCAATATCCACCTGAAAAACATAAGAAATTAACAGCAAAAAAGTCCACAAACCTTTCTATGTCTGAGAATTAAGCAAAAGGGTATTTATTAATTCTAAGCAATAGAGTTTCAAAGAGCAGACAGTTTTTTTAAAAATTTCAAATGGTCAACTGAAGGATAAACTCTATAGCTTGCCTTTGACAATTTGATAATTACTAGTACTGACAGAAGCAGAATTCTTAAAAATGAAATTTGAAAAAAAAACAGGGTATGGTTATACAGCTTAGTGACATAACATTTGCTTAGCACGTATGAGGCCCTGGCTTTAATTTCCAGGATCAGCAGAATGGGGGCGGGTGTTGGCTTGGTGGAGTACTTGCCTAGCAGTACCACCCCTCTCAGCACAGAACTGGGGGGTAGAAGGAAAGAGGGAGAGGAGGGAGGGAGGGAGGGAGACAGAGATAGGCACAGGCAGAGAGACAGAGAGAAACAGAGAAGGGAAGGGGAGGGGAGGGAGGGGAGGGAGGGAAGGGAAGGTAGCACACAATTTCAAGAAGTAACATCAGTCAGAAACATAAAAGTTCACAACTTACATAGTATGGCTAAAAAATATTTCATCTCTTCTTATGACTGAGGAAAAATCTACTGCATGGTTTATATACATTATTATCTATCAGTTCATTCACTCACAGACATCTGACTTATTTCTGTCTTTTAGCTATTACAAATGCTACTATGTAAGCATTCACATACAAGTTTTTAGGTAGATACATATTTTCTCGTCTGCTGGGTACATAAGCGGGAGTGCTAACACTGGGTCCTACCATATACTACCTCTACATGCAAATGCTAAAAGACCAAAATCCTTTCCAAAGAGGCTGCATCACTTTACATTCCTAACAGAAGTGTATGGGGGGCGCCAATTATTCCACACTCTCACCAATATTTATTATAATCTAACTTGCTGATTTAAGACAATCTAGGTATGAAGTGGTATCTCGTTGTGTTAACACTTAAATTTTAATTAAAATTAAATTTTAAGCCAATAAAACCTGGCATTGAGCTAACAAAAGCTATAAAAACAATTACGGTGGGACCCACCTGATTATACCAAAGGAAATTTTTCTCCAATGGGAAGACCCAGTTTAGATAATCATGAATTGTTTCCATGGAAGAGAAATTCTTCTGGTTACTAATAAGGATGGCACAAATGCAAAGAAGATTCTATCGGCAAATATTTAGAAAATCTGCACTTAAAAAATGTATTTCATTATTGTGGTTTTTCTCAACACTTTTTAAATGGCCTACAATGATTTCAAACTTTTGGCCATAGAAAATTTTTTCACAAAATATGTATCTCACTCAGAAATAAGATTTTGAAAAGGCTATTAAGTACACTAAGTTCTTTAAAAAGAATTAAGAGTAAAACTACCCTGTCATCATTAAAAATGACAGTCAGTGACATCAGAGAAGGAAACCGCTTCATGCGATTACTTTTCAAAAAGACAATAAAAGCTAAGTAACAATGGTTAGAAACAACTTTGCGAGAATACTGGGAGGAAAAAGTCAAAAGTATACAGGAACCAACCAAATTTTGGACAAACTGAAGTTGTCATGTGTGCCTATTTTTAAACCAGAAAATCCACCTATTTCTTCAAAAGTTACCTGAATTGAAAATATTCTGCTCTGAGCCACATCCACATTTTAAATTAAATTAAAATTTACTTCATTAATTATTTTAATCAAACAAAATTCTCAGCCAGTGAGGCAGAGTTCTCCAGTTTATCTCTCAAGAGTTCATATGCAGTTTTAAGAGGTGGTGGGACATTTAGATGCAGGGCCTACCATGAGGTAATGAGGCCACTGCAAGCACCACCCTCGGAAGGGATCAATGCTGGTCTTACAAGTTAGGTCTCAGGAAAGCAGACTGTTAGAACACAAGGGCCATCGGTGCCTGAAGCCCCTCTAGAATGCAGCCAGTTCCCTTTCAGTTTCTCTGCCATGCTGGATACAGCGAGAAGGTTCTCAAAAGAAGCAAGAGAGCGAGTCACTTTTGAGTCACTTTTGACTCTCGGCTCCAAACTGATAACAAATTAAACCTCTCTTTATAATTACCCAGCCTCAGATAGTCTGTCAAAGTAGAAGTAACAAAAATGGACGAATATAGTAAAATGTTCAGTTAATTCTCTGTCCTTCAAATATGTAAATTATGCCATTTCTCATGTCTAATTATTAAAGGTCTTTTTTACATCTTAAAATATACACATATACACAGACCCTCACATTCTCATTTTTAGAAAAAGTGACAGAAAAGATCTAACAAAACTAAAAGCACTAAAAGTACAAAAATTCTAAAACAGTATCATAGTGAAAAATTTTTACACTATATACTGACAGATAAGAGAATTATTTTGTTTTAAATAAATATGAAATATGGAAAATCACTAAGCTCATCTATTCATAAACAAATCAGAAAACCTCTATCATCTAACCTGTGAGTATTCTGACTTTTCTGTTTTCTATAACAATGTGTTTGGAAACATAACAAGAAGGAAATAAGTAAAATGACAGAAAAATGCTATTTAATTCTAAGTGAGTCCGTAGTTTAGAAAAGTCACTGAAGACTAAACAGACTGGCAGGAATGTCTCAATAAACAAGAGCAAAACCTATGTATCACCATTTAGAGAACAACACTAGACTCTAGGGAACCACAGACATATTAAAGGAAGACATTAACTTGAAGAAAATGCTTAAAATATAGACATTAGACTCTAATTCAAATATAAATCAAAATCCAGGCTATAGAAATAGTATGTGCAAAGACTCAGAGGTAAGATACCATGATATCTCTACAGTGTGCCCTGGTCTACCCTAGGAAACAGAGGCTTTACGAAGGTTGCAAAATACCTAGGGCCTCTACATATGCGTGTGTCTGTGTGCTTCATCCACTTCTGAAGTAACTGACAGTACTCAAACACAGCTTCAGCCTCTGTAAGGAACCTAATGTGCACTGCTAGAAGCACAAGTCTTCCTAGTCTACTATAACTGGAAACAGCATCCTTTAGCAGGATATACTCTCAACATCTACTGATTAACTACTACAGCTAAGACTGCACAGGTTTACTAGAAACACAAAAACACTTTTAAGAACTCAATCATCTGGTTGATTAGTTGACTATAGATTATAATAAAAATAATTATCAGAAAAGATCATAAATACTAAATGCCTAATAAGGACTAGAGTTTAAAAAAAAAAAAAAGAATACTGGAGCTCACTGAAACAATTTAGCAAAGGTTCATGGAAAAGCTAGAACTTGAACACAAGACTTACAGAAGCAGAATATGTTCTACTATGGTGAAGATGCCTGATCAAAGTGGACTCCTTAGAAGTACAGCATCAAAGGGCACTGGCTCTCTGCAACAATTACTAAGAAAGAAGGCTTGGACTTCATACTTACGGCCATATACGGCCTACATCCAGCATCTCTTGTCTTGGCAATGGAGTCCACAAGCTGGCCACTGATACCAAAGTCACAGAGTTTAATATTTCCACTCCTATCCAGAAGAATATTTGAAGGTTTAATATCTACAAGACATAGAGAGCATTTTACATATAATTAATCAAATGAGCTACTCTAAAAGTACTTAAAGCAAAAATATTGAAAAACATTAAGACAACATAACAGAAGTCAGACATGTAAGAAGGAAAACATCTTCCTTTAGCACATACCATCAGGTTTTAAATACATAACTAAATAACTTTAAATGACTAAAATTGTGTACATGCAACACAGCCAAACTCATTTCACCAACATCTTAATTCAAAGCATATGGGTGGATGCTCTGTTCACATCTTCATGTTTGTTTTTTCTTTCTTTATTACCAACAGAAAAAGTTTTAATGTGTCAATGCTTGTAATGTTTGATTCACTGCATCAACTTGAGAAGTTTGTAAGTTTAAGTAACTCAGCAGGGGGCCTGGGCCCTCACTTTGTAAATATCCTTGGCTTGTGCAGGAGGAGGGCGTGGAGATAACCCGAGTACTATATCTACCCTAGGGCAGGTAGCCTGCTTATAATATAAGGGAGAAAAAGAGGCTTGCCCTCCCCGCTTTTTTGATCTTGTTGCTTTTGCTGTCTTCTGCCGCCCTGGACCGTTGCCCCTCAGCCACATCACCCTGCCTTGGAGCCAGCTGATTATGGACCGAAACCCACAAACTATGAACTAAATAAACCTTTCCTTAATTTTGGGTGTCAAGTATTCATCTCAGCAATGAGAGAAAAGTAAGACAACACTTAAAAATTAAATATCAAAACATAATTCTCAATTTAGCATTCTAAAATATTTCCTTTGTATCAAGAAGCTTTTATTCATTTACCTCCTTCAAATTTTTTACATAACAAAAGAGGTGGAATAAACTTAATCTACCAGATAATTCAAAGCTAATCCACAATAAATTTCAAAAGTTATTCCACTAAATACAAGGCATACAAATTACGAGCTTATAATTTCATGAGAGCCTTATTTCTTTGGGAAAGCAGTATTCCATACATGAACACTTATTCTACAAACGCTGCCACTTTATTTCTTCTCACTAAGAGATTTTTCTCTTCTTAGATGGTTTCAACCAGTTTTTCCCAATCAGTGTTTTTCTTGGACTCATTCTTGAGACACCACTCTCATTTTTAACATGAGCAGAATGTGTGTTTTCCTTGAAAGTGGACAACACCAAGTCACTCCCTCACTGAGACTCACTACCAGTATAAGCCAATATGCTTCTGGTCCATTTTCCCTTTGCTTATTGGTTTTCTATCCCCATTGCAATCCTTGTATCATCTCGTTGTCACACTGGGGCCCAGTGAATAAAAAAGATTTATAAAAAGCTCAATGAGTATTATCAAATATTCTTTATGATTATACAACATGGCTAAACGGGGAGGGGAAAAAAATCAACTACCAAAGGAGCAAGCAATTTTGTTTGTGGGACCTAACTACATTATTGTAATCCACAAGTGAAAATAAGAAGTTGACTTAAGATTATTTTTAACAACCAATAAACAAGGCAAAATTTATTAATATATTCTGATGTTTAGGATTAAATAATTTTAGGGATCCAATGTCAACCCTGAACTAAACTCAAATAAAAAGCCCAATTACTAATTTCTTTAATCTCTACAAACAATGTTTCCTTGCGTCTTCAAAGCTACCAGGTGACTACTGAGACTGCAGTAATAAATTCAAGAAGTATTTAATCTATTTGCTGAATTAAATTCAGGAATCCTGTAGAATTGCTGCCTTTCTAAGTTAGTTTTCAACTACATCAAGTGTTTAAAGTTCAATCTGTAAAGATCAACACTTTTACAAATACATCATGCTTTAAAAAAATTTCAATTTACAATGTTTAGTAAGTAAAACATCTCTCCCAATTCACAAAAATATCTTATAAAGTCGGGGAAACAGCTTTCAGATGCTTGAGGGCAGGAGCTGAGAGCATAGCCCGGCGGCTCGCCTAGGGATCTAGTAAGCAAAGAAGTTAATTCCTATTATGTAAAATGCAATCCATACCCACCTCTGTGAATAATTTTCAAGTTTTCTTTTAAGTGGTTTAGTGCTTTCACAGTCTAAGGAGAAAAAAAGAGACAGGATAAAAAATGTATTTCTTTTTAATAAAACAGTGTAAGAGTTTATCATAACCAGTATTGTATGTAACTTGTCTGCTTAATATTTCATAGTGTCTGTCATATTTATGTTAACTGAAGATGTGAAATGTTTTTCGATCTAAAAATGTAGCTGCCTTCATATGCTGTTTTCTACCAGTTAAAAAAAAGACAGCTTACAATTTAATGAAAGTTGTATCATGTTTCTCACAACTGGAACCTTTTCAAGAATAAAAACAGTAGAAAATCCAATGGGCTCACTTGAATTTCTAGTCTAATTCTGCTCTTTTTTATAAAATTATATAAAATATACATTAAAATTTAGCTAGTTTGGGCTGAGGATATAGCTCAGCAGCATAGTAACTTGCTTGGCAAGTACAAGGCCCTGAGTTTGATTTCTGGTGCCAAAAAAATTTTAATAAATATAATTTAGCTAGTTCATAAAAATTATATTTAATCATTACTTTGTCAAACCAATACTTTTAACGTAAGATTTAACAAGATAAATCAACAATAATTTAACTGAGTTAATAGAGTTGTTAAAATACACACATATCTCTTTAACAACTAAAATACAGTTTGGAAAGTATGTTTTTAACCAATCTCATTAACTTATAATGATTAACCATGATAAACTGGCAATTGGCAGATCATAGTAGAGGGGGAGGATGCATACAAAAAAGAGCCAGAAAATTACATGCAACCATAATATCTATCTTAGAAATTCCTGTATAATTTAGTTTGTATTAACTAACCCAAGATATGTCATTGGCTGATTCTCAGGAATTTTTAATAATCTTAGTAATTATGCTCTATTAAAAATAAATTATCTTTCACTTTGAAAAAGAATTTGTAAGCATTTGTCAACTAAAGATTCAGAGCTAAAAGGAAGTGATCATGAACTATAATACATATTAAACACAGTACTTTTTTCTTTTCTGATAATTCTGATAAAATGAACTGACTAAATTAACAGTAATGCTGGTTCCTAAAATTCCTAGTCAACACCTTAAACAGTTTAGACTGGATAATCCAAACCTTAAACCATGGGAAACATACTTTATCTTAAACTGCAATGAAGCGGCCTCAAAGAGACTTCTGCAAGTCTGATTAATTGAGGATTCAGAGTGGTAATCTAACCAATTAAAAATAGTTAAAGCAACAGGGAACAATAAACAAAATCAGCTTTTTGTAGTCTTCTTTACAGCACAGTCCTTTACAGTTCTTTGGCATCTGAATGAAAACAAAAACTCTTAGTATTTACCTAGACCAAATTCTGACAAATGATCTTATCGCCTATTGTATTAATACCCCACAGAAGTGACTCTGTCTCTTACACTACTACAAATGATTTTCTAAAAAGGTCCTAACACTCTATAAAGACATTCAGATATGTGTGTTCAAAACATTAGTAATTTCTTTATATAATCATACATATAATGAACAATTTGAAAACCAAGTACTTACTGCTAAAGTGATTTTGCCTAAAATTTCTTCTGGAATAACATCATCTAACACGCTATATACATATTTGTAAAACTTATCAAACGAGGTAGACATGAGTTCCATACAGATCCAACAGTCACCCTATAAAATAACAAATATCAATTATTCTTATGTCTTAATATTAAGAACCACCTTGCCTTTATTTAAAACAGAAATACAATTAAAAACAAAGCAACCTTATTCTTTTTATATTAAAGCTCAAGCGAGAGATAATTTTTGGTTTCTTATTAAAGCCATGGGAAGAGTATTATCCTTGGGTTTAAACACAAATTATGTGATCAAAGCCAATTTTACCCATTCTTAATTATACAGGTAGAGACTATTTTATGTAGGAAAGTTTTATCCTTTTATAAAAATTTAAAGTTTTAGCAGAACTGAACACAATATTAGGAAATATATGGAAAAACATCCATTCTCACTAATAAAGAGATGATAGTAATATTGACAGACTAAACTCAAATTAGAGAAAAAACAACATAAAACAGCTTGTTCAAATGCTGTATTCTCAGTGAGGACTACTCTTAACTAATATAAAACACAAGTCTTTCTGCTTGGCAGTACCTTACCTTTCTCTGCTGTGCAAGCCTTACCATCTTTTAAAATGGGGTCAAATTTACTGATTATATTGATCATTCCTTCCCTACTAGAATGTAACCTCTAGCAGGACAGGACTTCAGTGAATCTTTCTTAAAGCAATAAATGCTGGCTATAATTTAACTGAATCATTCAACCACTGATGGAAGCATTAGAGATTGTTTTAATCCAATTCGACAGCAATTTTACAATAAGACAAGAAAAATACTGTGGTATCCACTTAGCCAAGGATTTACTTTCTGCAGCATCAGTTACTTATGCTCAACTGCAGTTCAGTAATATTAAATGGAAAATTCCAGAGATAAACAATTGCTAAGTTTTAAACTGAACACTGTTTTGAGCAGCAAGATAAACATCTCATTCCATCTTGCTCCATCCTGCCCAGAACATGAGTTATTTCTTTATCCAGCATATCCACTCTGTATACAATACCCACCTGAGTGAGGACCACTCATTCCAAGTTGTCAGATCAACTGCCACAGTACCACAGTACATATGTTCAAGCAACACCTACAGTATTATAATTATCCTATTACTAGTTATTGTTGCTCATCTCTTACTGTACCAATTTTAAAAACTAAATGTTATCACAGGTATGTACATATAGGAAAAAACAGTACACATAGGGTTTGGTAATATCAGAGATCTCAGGCATTCACTGGGTGTTCTGGAATGTATCTCCTGCAGATGAAGAAAGACAACTACAAACATTTCAGTATTTGACAGAATCATCTCATGAGTGGAAATGTAATTTAAATATCCCATAAATTACAAAGCAAAAGCAAACCTAAAAACCACCAAGTGATCACACCAAAGGGTATGGTACAATATTAAAAAGTTATCTACAATTAAATTTCTTGAAAACTGTAAGTTCATGAGAAGTTTGCATAAGAGATATGAGAAAATGAAGAATATAAGCAGATACCTTGACAACTTTGTAAACTTTGCACGCATGTGAACAAAGACTCTGAAGTATCTTAAAAAAGTAAAAACACTACCAAGATCATAACAAAATTTATCTAAAATAATTTTTAAATTGTTATTAATTTATGGACCCAGCCTTATCCTCCAAGACACCCTACCCTACACCCCTACACATCAAGCCTGTCTTACACTGCTTAAGAAACTGCTGCCCACTAAGTAACATACACTGCCTCAGTAGTGACAGAGCCATGAACAGAATCCAGATTCCTGGGTTTCTTCAATCAACACTTCCAATGCAAGTACATTTAACTTACATGCAAGAAAAGCAAGTGTTGTAATAAATACAGTAGGGATGAGAAACAACATTCTTATAACAGAATGACCTGCTGGAACATTCATATAGTTAATGGACAACACAGAATGTTTTTGCAAAACATCCTTCACACAGTGAATTTGTGATTGCATTTTCTGTAAATCTTTATATTCTAAGTCTTTGTTTCTTCAGTGTGTTATTGGAGAATGCCACTCAGAAAAAATTAACACTCTCTACCCAAAAGACATCAATTTATTTTAACCTAAAGATATAATATCCATTGTTTTACAACAGTTTATTACAGAAAAATACAACACACTTAAAACTGAAAAAATCACTTACATTCAGAATCTAAAAGTCCTAACCTACTGTCCGGGCTTTCCTAAGTATGTCAGTCTGGGCCTCCCTACTTCATCTCTGAAATGCCTGCTGCACCATCCTCAGAGACTGATACGGGCCAAGTGAATTAGCACATGCAAAGCGTGAAGTAAAATGCCTGGAAGGTACTAAAATCTATACAATACTTATGAAATCAAAGGAAGAACAGATAGAAAAACAAGAAAACAAAAGAGAAAGCTTTGGGGGAGGGGGAGTAAAGAGAAGAAACTGAGAACTAGGGACAGAGCAGAGCAATTCACTCCAGAGGACTCCTACTAGTTTTAAGGAACATAACTAACATAGACTTCTTATCCCTGACAGTAATGGAAATAAACTACATTTAAAAGGAGAGAAATGCAGTGGTCAGAACTGCCTGAAAAAGCTAGTGATAGCAACATTATTTTCATGTTGAAACCAAAAAAGGGACAATCACATGCCTGAAGAAATTTCTGAACATAGATTTCCTGAAAAAGAAAAGCAGAAGATGATGAAATACCAAACTAGTAAGGTTCCTAAATATAAGTTCCAAATAAACCCAATATGTATATGCCATCAATAATCAGTCAGAAAGTGCTGAAAATACACTATTTAAGAGAATTTTATAAGCCACCCAAGAATATAACAGAACAGGCAAAACCCTTATGAAAAAAAACTGTAAAATGTGGTTAAGGGTCATAACATCAACCTGACCAAATGGAGAAAACAATGTTTAAGACATAAAGAATTCACATCGTAAGGATATCAAAATCCCCCCCAAATCAATCTAAAAATTCAATTGAGCTCTAACAAAAAGTTCAACAGACAATAGGCTGACCCTAAAACTTTTATAAAAAAGCAGAGCAAAGAGAAGCTAAGATAATTTCAAAGAGAGACTGACCTACTACACAAAGATGTTTTGTAAAGACACTTTACCAATCGAATCAGACTCAAAAGTCTATGCACATACAGATATTTGATATATGACAGATGTCACAAAGCAAATAGTGGCAAAAAGATGGCTTATTCAAACAAATGCTGTTGTGAACACTAGTCTTCCATAAGAAAAAATTAAATTAGATCTTTACCTAGTCAGTGTGACTAGATACCTGACTATGGAATATAGTTAGAAATTTTGAAATTCTAGTTCAGTACCTAAATAAGTATTCTAAGATACAAAGTCAAGTAACCAGAGAATTTAATGTTTATAACAACTAAGTTCACAGTGTGGGGATGAAGGGAAGAGGAAAGGACAAGAGTCTTTTTTAGCATGAAGAAAATTCCTGTTTTGTGATCTTACAAACAGTAAGACATTATGTAATATTCAGGCCCAGAATATAGTCATGTACACCTATGCATGTGATGTAACACTAATATGAAATGAAGAAAATTAATAAATTCACTAGAGTTGGTCATAAAAATGAGTAAGTTATTAATCATTAAAAAGTACAAGGAGTAGAAAGAAAGTAGAAGAGTCTTGAAGTAACAATTAAGTGATTCAACCAAGAAATGGAATCTATCATGAAGCAGCACTTTTACAGTTACTAGAATTACTTATTAGGACAAATAAATATAAATTTCAAAACTGGGTTAAGAAATAACTGGCTTCTGGGCTTGGGATATAGCTCAATGGCACAACATCTGCTTAGCAAGTGCAAGGTCCTGAGTCCCAGTACCAATAAAAGAAAGAAAAAGAAATAACTGACTTCTAGTACCTTTTCCAGTTAGAAGATTTCACATATTTTTATTCATTGCTATGCTCAGTTCTGCCCAAAAGAAACATTAAATTTTAGCCAGTAACAAAAGGAGAGGAGCAGGAAGTTATTTTTTCTTTACAGTTCCTAACAACCTCACGTTCACCTTTTAACATTTTCAAGGTAAGAATAATATTGTTAAAAATGGGAGGGGCAGGGGATTAAAAAAAAGAGTATGTGTTATGTACACGTACAAACTCCCCACAATAAATGTAATCATTGTGTACCGCAAACATGTACTAATAAAAAATACATTAGTAATATTTTTAAGAGTATATGAAATGACTTGCTCTGTTCAGTAAGCACAATTTTGAACAGTCTAGGACACCATTAAGTATTTGATGTATTCACTTAC
This sequence comes from Dinomys branickii, assembly GCA_004027595.1. Classification (NCBI taxonomy): domain Eukaryota; kingdom Metazoa; phylum Chordata; class Mammalia; order Rodentia; family Dinomyidae; genus Dinomys; species Dinomys branickii. The sequence goes on from PVLD010002017.1 coordinate 54,062, forward strand.
AACTCCAGCTTTATTCCTGGTCATAACTCATTTCCTGGCTTTAGGCAGTTGGAGGACGAGAAATAAGTGTGTGGATTGACAGGGCTGTGTTGGGACACAGAATAACCAGAGACCAAAAGCAACATGAGCATGAGAACAAGAAATGAAGAGGGTCAGTGTCTACACAAAAATCTAAGTTATCACAGTAAGAAAACACAATTCCTACTGTAATTATTAATTTGCACGTCCAATGAGTGTAACTAAAGATTGTGGATAGAGAAAAATACATGTTTCTATTAAATATAAATACATCTGATAACAAAAGTCAGCAAAAGTTAAAGGGGAGCAACAGAAATAGAACCTGAACTTCTAGGAACAGAACTGATATTTAGATTTGTCAGGTTCTTAAAAAACATATTTGTAAACTAAAAATAAAAATCATGATACTCACAAATGACAGCCAGAAATACACACAGAGATACATACGTGAGAGTCACCCATTAACTAAAGGAATGACGAGCTAATGTACAGACTGACTGACTGTACACTGAGTGAGATGCTAGCTTATTACCCACACATGGCAGTGAGCTGAAGATGAGTCTAATAGTGCCATCCTCTAATTGTCCCTCACTGTCCATATTCATTCACTGGCTAAAACCCAGAGTTTATTCCTACCTCTCTGAAGAGTGCACCATAAAACTGAACAATGTATGGGCAGTCACTACTCCGCATTACTACATCCAAATCCATAAGAAGTTGTTTTTGTTCTTTTTCATCCACCGTTGACCGTATTCTCTGGAAAAAAAATGACAATGAATGTGAGAAAAACACTTAAGTTTCAGGAACTTCTATTAAGCCTTTACCATAAAACTGAAAATGTATCAAACTTCACAAGTACCAATCAGACATAAAAATTGTCTTTTTCTCGTCTTTACAAGAATAATTTCCATCACAGAATATTTAACAAAACAGCACCTAAGAATTCTTTGAGGGCACAAGACGTTTGAAACAAAAACACTCATGAATGATAGATATGGGGAGTTATGCAACAAAATTCTTGGATAGTGAAAATTAACAACCACATGCAAATACAAAGAAAATCGCAATTTACAACAGTTTTCATACAAATGACTGTAAATAGCTTCATATATCTTTAATCACCATTTCAGAAGTACAGGATCTATGCATCCAATGCAAGAAAATTCAAATGGTTTCTACCCCTGGCATCTTCACACCACCACATCGCTCATTAGGTATGAGCAATAAGCCACTGCAGGAAAAAGTAAGTACTAGAGTAGGGACAACATACACAGACAAAAATCCAAATTTTGCAAATGTAGCACTAGGACTCTCTTCCTTCACAGAACTTTGTATATGTTAATAACAAAAACTTCAGTCTGACTCTAGCTCCTGAGTCAACATGTGGATCAGCATAAATCTGTGGAAAAAATCCTAAAACTGAAGAAACAGGGACTGTTTTTATGTATTCCTACACTGAGGCACTCTTCTGTGTATCACAACCCCAGGACTATATGCCTAACCAAGCTGCACAACAACTTTACATTTCTAAGAGACTTCCAGAAAACAGAGTACTTCCACCTCCCATCTCCCACCCAAAAACAGTGTAAGCTGTGTGTATTCAAAGGGACAGTTCCTATTCTCTTAGATAGACAAGATCAAATCAAGTTCAGCCCCAAAAAATGTAAAACATTAATAATAAATCTACAGTTTAATATTAAAGCATGCAAACAACTTCTATTCTCATAAAAAGTTCACAATGTCACACCGCATCACTGTGTACAATACATAGCACATACTTACAAGCAAGTTAGTATCAAAAAATATATAAGGTAGCATATTGTCTTCCAAAGACTTCCAGGTGTCTGTCCTCAATATTCTTGAAAGGGAGGAAGGAAGTCAATTAAATTCTTGAGCCCATTTTATACAAGAAAAGCCAGAGCACAAAGAGATACAAAAGGTGTATTCCATGCGACACAAGACTGGTAGTAATTTAAAGAACAAAAACAGGTTCTCTGGGTTTCACTCTTTAACACTAAATGAGGAATTTCATACACTTCAACTATACATGAATTCAACTCTGCTACTTAAAATTTACAGCTTGCTAGCTACTATTTCATACCAAACTGACTTTTTTTTAAACTTTCATATTAAGTATCAATGCCAAATACAAGGATAAAAATATGAATAAACACAGAAAGAAAATAAAGATTAGTTCTGTTAAAGTTAAGAAAATTTCACCTTTCTTCCTACCTCATTTCTAAATTTCCATAGCTTGGGAATTAGTCATCTTGCTTCTGAATCAACAGCAGCATAATGTTTGCTCAGAAAGGACATCTTTTAAAAGTTAAAGTAGCCTAGAGATTTTGTTTGTTCAAAACATGACACTGATCATTTCTGTAATCATTCTAAATATATTTATTCCTGTTTTAATAACATAACTTTGAAAAAATGGCTGTGAAAATATTTAAGAGGCCATTTTTTTAAAGGATCTTAGTAATCCATATTATCTAAATTTAAAAGACAAAGAGTTGGTATGTAGAGACAAGTGCAAATGACTTTGGTTAGGGAAAATTTCTACCAACTAGTTAAAATTTTTCTCTTTTACATTAAAAAAGGTTGTAGTTTTTCTATGTTTGTATTGATGCAAATATGCTAACATATACATTTATTTTTAAAGGTACTCTTTTTGCTAGCTTTTGTTTTCCTAAACTGTTTATGTGGTTTCCTATACTTATCCTTCTATAAATGCTTACATACCAACTCTTTGAAAACATATGACATGTCTACAGCCATACCACCCTGAACGCGCCAGATCTCATCTTAAAGTATATTGACAGTCAAAAACTCACCCGTTACCAATATTTGACTTTTGGAAGCCAATTTCCAAAGACCCTGCTGAAGCTACGGGAAGGAAATACATGCTACTGCATCCATTAAAAATCCCTGCATTTGAATGATATCTATTACTGAGACAATCCTAACAGAACTGTTACTAGCCAGAATGTAGCATTCCTGGCATCGTTGTTGTCTTTGAAATCATTACACAGCAGGAAAATCTATACTGATGTAAAAGGCTTTTCAGTGCTATTTCCAGCACAAAACAACAAGGAACAGCTTGGATGGGCTCCTGGCCTAACATGAAATTGATAGTGTCCCTGGATGCTTCCGAACAGATGAACAACTCCTCACACTCTCCAAACATTCTGTACCAGTGACCGGTGGTGCATAGAAAAGTAGCTAGCAGTTAATACTGCATCTGAAATATTTGGAAATGAGCAAGTATATGCTAAAGTTTTAAAACTTGATTATAACATTTCTGTCATATATAAGCACTTAATAAACTAATTCAAAAGGCCTAAAGGACCCTCCCAAAGGAAATTAACTGCAAACATACACCTACAATAACAGTAATATCAAGTTAGTGACTCTAACTCAGTAACTCAAATAACTCAAACTGAAGAACATTTAATGATAATCAATGACTCAAAGTAGTAAACAGTAACAAAAATCACTATCAAAATTTTTTCTAATGGAAAATCAAAGCAGTGTCTATAGGAATGACTTCTAAGATCTGAAACAAGTGGGGTCAAGATCTTCTATTATTCGGTAGCGGAAGTATGTAAAATCAAACTCATCATCAGTGAGAATGTAACTCCCTCCCCTTTGTATGCCCTTTGTATGCCCTTTGCACAGAGGTACAGAAGTGCAAAGAAGACGTAACTAGGCTATTTGAAATTCTCTAGTAGTCACATGGTCAGAAATGAAATTTATTGATAAATGTTTTTAATTCCTAAGAAACTCAATTTGTTTATATCACAAATTTAAATTAGGTAAGGCTTTCATGTATTTGGACTCAGCAAAATTTTTTTTTCTCTTTTACATACGATAGATGAAAAGTCCACAAGAGACCAGAACACATTTTTAAAAGTCACCTCAAGAATTTTAAGCTTTAAGTAAGTTTCCTTTTTGCCCAATATTAATACTCATTCAAAACCATTATTTTTCTTCATTATTAGCTTAAGTTTCTTCTTACTCTTGGGGCAAGTTAAACTGCCTTTCTTAAAAAGTCCACCTCTTTTGAAAATGAAAATTATTTTTGGGTTTTTTCTAGTTTTACTTTATTTGAGTATAATGTACATAAAACATTTAAAATGAAAACAAAGCTGGATGTGTTGGCCCATGTCTATAATCCTAGCACTCTGGTAGGCTGAAGCAGGATGATCATAAGTTTGAGTCCAGCTGGGCAATTTAGTGACTTAGCAAGACACTGTCTCAAAATTTAAGGGCTACGGATATAGTTCAGTATGAAGACCCTGGGTTCAAACCCTAGTACCCACCACCAAAAAGAGAGACTTACTACTCTATATAGATATAGATAGATATAGATATAGATTAGATATAAATTGCTTTCCAGTGAAGATTTTTTTTTTTTTTTGCGGTACTGGGGATCAAACTCAGGACCCTGCGCTTGCTAGGCAAGCACTTATTCCACTGAGCTATATCCCCAGCCCCTCCAGTGAAGATATTTATACACTTAAAGAAAAGACCATTTAGTGAGATGGGAACCTAGAGCCTTGCTTATGCTAGGTAAGTGCTCCACCACTAAACTATTTCCCTGACCTTTTATTATTCACTTTTAGAGACAAGGTCTTCGTTGACTTGCCTAACTGGCCTTGAACTTATTCTCCGCCTGCCTCAGCCTCCCAAGTAACTGAGATTACATGCACTTACCACCATGTCCAGTGCCCACATTTGTATTAAATGTTTGTAAGCCTAATAAAGCTTTAAAAGTAGGTAAATTCCAACAAAAACAGCATCAAAAATGCCAAAAGGAATCCACCTAGAGTCACACAAAAACAAATTCCCAGTTCTCTGCTTAAAGGACTGGTACATATGATTACATTTTTAAAATACAGCTTTATTTTTCAGAACTACTAGTCTAATTCATGCTACTAGTTGGAATAAATGCAAATTCACTCACTGGGGATTCTAATTCTATATGGACTAGGCTACAGCGATTAAACATTACCAAGTCCCACAGGACAAGCTAAAACATCTTCAAACAGAAATAATCCTCCTGCTCTCTTCTACCTCATTTCAAAACTCCAGAATGCCCACTTCGAAAATAGTCCCAATCACACAGAAATGGCTCAAATTCCAATTTGTATAAAGGTTACTGTCTTCCTTCCTGGGCAATGGGGCATCAAGAAATCATTGGTATTTTTAAATGTTGACAGTTAACAGCTGGCTTCATGTGGAAATAATACCTCAAGTTTTAACTGCTTGAATTTAAAGTGTAAGTATTTTTACTATTTTATTGCACTGAAACCTACATAAATGTGGCACTACTCTAGATGTCCTCCAATTTGACACTGGTATCTCTAGAGCAACTCTCACTTCATGCTGACATGATTCTTTACACTTATGTCCAAACCAGCCAACACCAACTTCCATATGCAATTTGCTGGTACTCAGCAAGGATAAATAGCTCCGACAAAACAGTATCAGCAAGTACAAGGAACTTTCAAGTAGATTAAGGCACATTGCTATAGTGCAAAGGGATTACAGAACCTAATAAAATTAAATCCCCAGAAGAATTTAGGGATGGGAAGGGCAGAGAGAAAAAAGAAATAGGAAGATGGTAATAAGCAGGTATACTCTCAAGGAAAACTAAGTGCACCCCTTCTTACTAAGATGTAATGACTAAACATACAATTCTGATTTCCCCCTCTTCCTTTCCTAAAGTTATTTTCAGGGGTGAAGAGACACAAGCAGAGAAAATAAAGGAAAAGATGAACCAATCACTTTTAGGGGTATAAAGATAGGAAAAAAGAAAAGAAAAGGAAGCAGACAATGCAGTGACTAAGAATAGAATTATAAAGGAAACAAAATAAGAAAAGCCTACAGGGTTAGTCCTAAAAATCATGTCACCAAGGAGCACTCTCCCTAGGTGCTAAACAAACAGCCCACCTATGCTGACAGGGGTCCTCGTCATACACACTGATTTAGAGTTAAGGCCTGTAACTCCAATGTTCGCAGAAAGCTTTCAGTTGCCAGAGAGTAGTCAGGCACACACCATATAACAAAGCACAAGAGGCTGCCTGAAATGATCATTTATGACTCCCCCTTGTCCTGATATGACAACTACTGACTCAGCAGATTAACCCAGAGCTTTTTTTTCCTATGAAGCTAATGATGATATCTCTTGAAGAGTATGTGCATGTGTGTGTGTGTGTGTGCTTATCTGGGCTACCTGATCCCATTCCTGCTTTGAGAAAAGGAAAATAGGTGATTACATATTCAAAAACTCAGGGTTAAGAAAACTGATGACAAGCCACATATGGTCTTGATAAAAAACAGTAGTTCCACAGTATATGTGACAGATGTCAACTCCTAAAATCTCAATATCCCAAATGAAAAGGATAGGAGTCATCAGCAGGCACTGCAAGAATTAAGAATTGAGGAGCCCAGGAACAGGCTTACTTACTAAGCAGTGGTGCAGTAGACAGACTTGAAAATAGCAACATAAATAAATTTACAAAATGCCTGTCAATTCAAACTGATACTTTTGGTTTTGAAATGGAGAATTGTATGGGGGATGGGGACGAAATGTTGAAAAAGAACAAATGGGGAAACTGATGTGGAAAGGCATGTTCACAGTCTCATAAGCTTTCTGTATGACTCCACTGAGCGTGTAGAGGGTAGTGCAGTGAAATTAAGGGTGAAGTAGGACACTCGTACTCCCTGAGGCACAGGTAATATCCTTAGCTGCTTAGACTAACTCAGGAGTATTCCAAAGGGAAAGAGAGGCAAGTTCCCTGATCTGAAGTTAGGGCATGAATATAATGAAACTCTAAAGGGTGAGGGATTCAATAACAATAGAGGCTATCAGTCCCAGGCTTTAGAGATTATTCCAGGCACTGATTAAAACATCTGATATAGAATAAAATGATATAAACTACCAGAAATTCATCCATTATCAAGAGAAAGTGTCATTTCAATTTACCACCAAGCAAAGTCACAACACCAGAAGATATTTAATTTACTCTTCAGCAAAGCTATGTGTAATCTGTTATTGCTCAGCTCAAGCTCATATTCTGGGCATGTTGCTCACTTTTATATAAGCAGCCACTGTCACCTAGGGCTACCAAAACATATGTATTCTATATTTTAAGCAACTGTCAAATACTTTGTCAAATTAGCATGATGGCTATGACAGCCACGCTGATGACAAAAACAAAACAAAACAAAACAAAAGCTCCCTGTGAAGGCCTTATAAGTAGATACTGGTAAACATGACCCATGCACAAATCCTAGAACTGGTACATGAGCAAATATATGGGACTTTCTGTAGAACTCCACAAACAACAGTAATAGAGTAAAGGCTCAAAAGTACAGTGGTATTCCATTTAAAATGAAAGATAAAAAGAACAACATTACTTTAATATCACTGTAACAACAACATTTAAAAGATTATTTCAGAAACTGAGCGTACAGCTAGGAGTTAAGAGTGTATGCTTAGCATGTGCAAGGCTTTATTTGTATTTAATCTTTAACACCAAAGCAAAACAAAAACAAAAAACGGTATATAGCTCCAGTAATCGACAGGCACCAATCTACAATGCAATAAACACACTCTTGTTCATTAAAAATTCCTTGATAAAAATGCCTTACCCTCTTAAAGCTAGCATTCTCTAAAAGAATATAAAAGAGGACACACTCAGACGTGAAAGTGTCCCTACTATTCTGACCCTTACAAATAAATATGCTGCTTTCCCAGCACAAATGGTCCAGAATTCAGGGCTAAGGTAAAGCTAGAAAATCCCAGAAACAACTGCAGCCCATCAATAAATGCTATCACTTTTCTCTGGGCCACGGGGTTGCCTTAGGAATTCTTTTTTTCCCGATTTGCAAACAAAGATTCTTTTTCCTAGAGAAGCAGGAAGATCATCCATACTGCTTATATACATATCACAAATAAAAATTCCCATCACATATCATGATAGCATCATTAAGGTCAAAGCAGATGGCAATATGAGCCAACAACTACTAAAATAAAAGCAAGGTACAGCAGGGCATGGTGGTGCATGACTGTAATCCCAGAACTCAGGAGGCTGAGGCAGGACAATTACTGCAAGTTCGAGGATAGCCTAGGCTACACAGTGAGCTCAAGGCCAGCCTAAACTACATAGCAAGACCCTGTCTCAAAAAAGCCAAACAAATAACAACAAAAAATAACAAAGAAAAACCCAAAACCAAAGTACAGTATTTGGAATGCTGATTACAGATGCCAAACTTGCTGTCTAAAAATAACAAATAGTATCTGTTAAGTAAATTGTTTTAAACTATAAAAGCACATGATTTTACTAAGGCCAAAAGAAAGAATGCTGATTTTCAACTGTAAAGTCATCCAAGTCTTTAAAATCAATTTAATGAATTCCCAGTTTTGTCTTCGCCAAAATTTTAAAGCTCAAAATCACAAATGACAAATCTTCACTTTAGTGCCTATGATAATAAAAACAAATCTGATACAAAACCAATGTCAGAGGCACAACACATAATGATAAAAAATATGTAGGAAATATGTCAAATATTAGTTCAGATGCCTCTTGAGGAATAAGGTATGAGGAGCCAGTTTTCCTCCAGATAACTATATAACGATACTGCAGGGTCTCAATTCAGTTAGGTCAACCAAGTGATGGTAGCAGGTTCCAAAAACTAGGTATCTGGTGTTACGTTAAGAGGCAAATTATGGGGCTGGGGATATAGCTCAGTGGAATAAGTGCCTGCCTAGCAAGCGCAGGGTCCTGAGTTCGATCCCCAGTACTGCCAAAAAAAAAAGAGGCAAATTATGGTTAAAATTCACCTACAGCAACCATTCCCACAAGTGTTATTTTGGGATCCCTAATGTATTCTCTAAGCTGGTGCTGGCCTGACATATGGGTAGGATCTTGCTTCCTAAATTCTGTGTGTGAGGGTGTGAGTGCATGTTAAGGACTAAATTTTAGGCTTCATACATACTAAGCACATGCTCTACAACTAAGGTACATCCCAAGCACCTCCTACCCTCTTCAACAAGCACAACAGTACTGATTTTATCTACTTTTATTTGGTTCCACATACAATTCTGTGAACTATAAAGAACCCAAAATCTGAAAATCATTAACCCAGTGCAACAATAAAGTTCAAAATCAAGGATAACAGCAAAGTAGCTGTGCCATATCCTTGGAATTTGCTTACTCCTGGTATTGTTCCACTTACTGTTTTTATATAAAACAACACAGATTATAAAGTGACATTAGGAAGCATAAAAAGGGGCTTGACTGTAGATTTCTTAATGAAGCCACATGATCTGGCCAATCAAACAAAAGCATAACATAATGGAATCTAGTCTCTATTTAAAAACAGAGCCATGACTTCTGCATTCCACAAGCAATTTGTACAATCCAAAATCATCATTACAGTCTTTCAGATGCCTAACAAATCACCATATATATAAAAAGAAGCTTTTCCAAGTTACAGCCAACTCTGTCAAATATTCTAGTGCTTTCAGAACAACACATAGGATCAATATATACACACTAAAATGAACCTCCTCCAATCACTGTTGATCATTACAACCCTCACCAAAATCATTCAGTACCGGAAATTCTGATAGAAGTGGCATGGGACTATATGGGTGAAAAAATGAGCCAGGCCACACTTCCCCAATCCCTGATTTTCCATACTTGCCATATCACCTGTACGAAGAAGGCCCACCTAATCAACAAAAGAGAGCCCAGCACTGCTTAAGGAAGGGCTGGGCTGTGGGCTGCTGACACTGTCAGCAAAATCTACTCCCTCCCATCAACCACTAGGGTTAAACTAGGTCTCAATTCCTGGTCAAGGACATTGAAGTTAAATCACAGATCAAGAGACCAGGCAGGGCCAGAAACACTTAAATCAATGAATAGGGCAAGATAAAAGAGTAGGGCTGAGAGTTAGTTGTAAGAGAAGTGAGAAAGATCACCAATGATGAAAAAGCAGCCAAGAGCCCTCATATACAAGATCATACCACTGATTCAGTCTCGCCTAAATGCCTACACTTAAACAACCAGTATGTTAGTAACACAGATGATTTATAAAAGTCATCATAGTGATCTATAGTAAAAGCCTTAACGTAGTATCTTCCCATCTTTACCTACTTACCAAATAAAAGTTCCATTTTCCAATGAGATGAAAGCTTTACTCCAGCATTAACCCTTCAAGTAACAACCCAGATTCCACTGGCCACCATCTTTAGCAACAGTGACTTCATCCCTCATACTCTCTCATTTTCATTCTTCCTTCCCACTATCACCTGTTTTCCTTTCACAGCCTACAAACGTGGAAAGGGAATGCATACCATCAATAAGGAGATTAGGGCATGGCAAAACTGGCTGGGGAAGTAGGCATGATCTGTTAATTACAGCACAAAACAGTTCCTAAAGCCCTGCACATGCGCTTCTCACAAGAACTCAAGCAGATTTTCAACAGGATGCCCTATACCAGATGTGCCTCTCAGTATGCTGCATGTAGAAGTTCTCCAAGGTTTCCTCAAGATTTGGACACTATAAACGTCACAGACACCAAGAACGTGCTATGGTGACTTTCCTCGCCCTGAATGCCTTGCTTTCTCCAGGATGTTCTTCTATCGCTTCTTCTACTCAACCCAAGTCTGCTCTGCAGAGCCAGTTTCTTCCTCTCTCTTCATTTTCACTTTCTCAAATAAACGTGGTCATTGCTTCTTGCTTGTGTCATCCAAGTCTTTGTTCAAGATGAGAAGAACCTGAAATTTGACTCCAGAGGGAGAAGTGGGCAACCCAGAACCCAGTAACATTTAGTTTGCGAGCCACTTTTAGAAGTGGGCTACCCAATGATAACATGACCGTTGGAAAATAACAAAAAAGCTGGAACACTAAGCCCATAGGGCTCATTGTAAGCAGACTCGGGTTGAGGCAGGCAGAAGAATTAAAAACTGGGCAGAAAGGAGACGAGGAAAATCATAACTTCAGAAATGAAAACTACAGCTTCACAACACAAGCCCAGCTTTAGTTTTTCTTTTCTTGAACATGAGTCTAGACAATTCCATTTCACTTCCGTTTATTGCTTACAAATTTTTCTCCTTCACCTGTGACTAGATGAACTTGTGGGCCATCCTCTGCCACCTACTAGACCATGACCAAGACAATAGATTATCAAATCATACAGACTTTCACTGCCAAAAACACACAAAGATTCCCAGTTCCAAATGGTAATGTGTGTCACTGCTCTGACTGCCCCAGTTCACTCCTGAGTGTACCCTAACTAAGCCTGATAAACCCTTCCTGTGCTACTTATTCATACAACCTGAAAATTCTTTTCTGCAATGGGCTTCAGTGAACCTGCAAATGCACTCTGCAAAGGGAGGTGGGGGAGGTAAATTCCTTACTTCAGCCTTGGGAACCTTTCAGACGCAGCCCTATGACAAGGTGTAGGCCACACAGGTAATCATTCTTTCTGTTGGCAATCTGTGCTTATAATTCCAACCAACTTCAGCCCACAGATCTGCACTATGATACTTCCTCTTCTCTCTCTCTCTGTCTCTCTCTCTCATCAATAATGTCCCAGGATTTTGATATCCTAATTCTGATCATCTATACTCTAGTGCTTCTGGGCATTCTCCCAGACCTGAACTGCTTTAACCCTAACTCAAAAACCTAATCCTGATTACTTCTTCAAACACTGGGTCTGAATCCTGAATTTGCCACAGTATAATCAACCCTTCGATATAGCTACACAGAGATACCTACTTAACTTTTAGAGGACAATGACTAGTCCTGTCTCTTTTTTTTTATTCAGCGGTTACCCCGCAAGCATACAAAATGGGACATTAACCCTCATGTTTACTGTCAAACTATTTATAATACTTATAAAATAGAAATAACCTAAGTATCCATCAATGAAGAAACAAAATGTAGTACACATACACACCATGGCATACTATACAGCCATAAAAAGAATGAAATCCTGTGTGTCATGAAAATATGGATGGAAATGGAGATCATTACGTTAATAAGCCAGGCACAGAATGATTAGACCCACAAGAGCTCGCTCACATGTGGAATATAAAACCATCTCATAGATGGTACCAAAGGATGGGAAGAAAGGGGAGAGGGACAAAAGGGGAAAGGCAGATCATGGGCACTAAAGAGTTAGAAGGAAGAGGTTCTGCTGTGTTATTGTACAACAGGGTGACTATAACGTACTTTACACTAAAAGCTTTTGTATGTTTTAGCCATAAAGATATATGTTTGAGTAGATATGTTTAACCGATTCAATTATTATCCAAAGTCTACATGTATCAAAACATGACATTACCCCATAAATGCAAATATTGTAATGTTTATGTATCACTTTTTAAAAACTAATTTAAATTTTAAAATGAAACATTAATTGTTATTTGTATAGGATGATGATCAAAGTGAAGTAACTATCTGGCCAAAGTTGACAGTGCCCCTCGCCGCAGCTTGAGGAGACACAGTAGTGACTATAGCTTCATCCTAGACAGACCTATGGCTTCTGTCCCAATTTAGATAACCTACTAGTATCCACCCCCCACCAGACAGCAACAGCTTCTTTGTGCAATTAAAACCAAGAGGAGAAAAGTGTCCACATCTGAGGTCTTAACACAGAACCTCACTGTTAACTTGGAAGACTGTCCTCAGGCTACACATGAACACATTATTTTGAGTATTTTACATGTACAGTGCTGTTATCTTGCTGAATCTGATTATATCTAAAGTGATTAAGTCCTTGACGTAATTATTTCTGGTAACTAAGAAAATTATCTTTTCAAACATGTCTTATATGTGCAAAAATAGATTTGGGAAAGGGCTTCCACAAAACTAAAAAGAGGAACCATTAAAAAAGAAAAAAACCAGACTAACTGGATAGTTCCCTTTTGTACAGCTACTACAAGTAAATCTTAAAAATAATTTCCTAGATAGACTTCACATCTAATAGTCTTCCTATATTCCCATAAAGGATACTAAAATGCTAGCACAGAGCTACTCTCATTTCACCAACAGAAATGGAAAGATCTCACCTGTATGAACCACTGTTTCACATTTCCTTAAAATGTAACACATCAAATCTAAATTCTGAATTACACACTGCTTCTATACAGGTATACTTGTCAAACAGGTCTACACGCCTATGTGATGAGGAAATATACGCTCTCAGGTATGGCGGAATATTATGCTTCTCTGAAGTAACCAATAATAAATACATTTTAAAATTTATAGTTAAAGGCATACATTAGTTACAAACTAGTATCAAACTTTAACATGTACCAAGGCCCTTCTAGAATTAATGGAACCCAATGATACAACAACCTATATATTGACTGACACTTCATACTGCCACCCTTCCTTATTTCAAACTGCTATACTGGCTCAACTAATGAAGACAATAAACAAAGACAGTATCACTACAGGGTACAGATTTGACAGTGACCAGCCTAAACCCATAACTACCTTTTGTAGCACTGCTTAATAGGTCAAGTGTATATTAGCTTTCCAATAGGGGCTCTCAGGGTAGCCACCAATAAAATCAGATTATGAATGTGGGATCATAATTCCCTACTTTCACTCAGTTCCTTCAAAACTTGAGTATTATCAAACTCCAAATACAATCAAATTAACCACTGAAAAAAACTGTACTAAATGTCAAAATGAAGCCAAGGATATAGCTCAGCAATACAAGCACCTGCCTGGCAAGCACAAGGTCCCGAGTTTGATTCCCGGTACTAAAAAAAAGAAGCAAATGTCAAAATGAAGTATCTTCTTTACCTTTAAAACCTTTTAACTATGGTCAAAGTCTACCCACAATACTAAAATAATTTATGGTGGTTACAAACACAAACTAAAAAAGCAGGAAATAATTTAAGTTACCTTCCCTTATACTTGAGAGAAAAGTTCAGAGCTTTATCTATGTAAGAAATTTTTCCCTTCAGACATAGTCAACTGAAACTGAATGTCGTACAGATAGTACATAAGGACAGTGCAGCACTCATGACTTCCCATTTACACTGCAATTAACACAAAATATCATAGAAATCATTTCACATTCCAAGAAAAACAACGTTCTTTCTCAACAGATAATATAGAGCAGAGGTACATCTTAACAGGTCCACACACAGGTTGCATGCAAAATTTTGTGTACACATTTAAATCCTCCTCAAAGGAAAGTCTACAATTCCCATTATATTGTAAATATACAGTAAAAGAACCTACAGAAAGAATCATAAAAATTTTCCCTATCACTAATTTAACATTACTTTATATGGCCCAGCAGCAATGAAAAAATACTCAACAATGAAGGAGATTAAACAGTTACAATAAGATTTTGTTCACAACAAACCACTACACAGAAAATATTTTAAGTTACTATAATGGAAACCCACTGCTGAATGTCAAGTAAAAAACTGGGAGCCTATCTCTCATTCAAGTCACTAAGACAAATACTCACAACAGACAATTAGTAAAAACATGATTAGCTGAGACTGCAAAACCATTCTCAACTGCTACAAACTGAGGGTGTTACTTGTTCACATAGAAAATTTTAAGTTCAGTGAGGGTATGGCCACATCTTGATTTTTCCCTTTTTACTTTTTTTGAAATGCCCCCACATTGCTGATCTTTCTTTCTGCCATACCTTACACAGACCGTATTTTTTAAACATCTGTATAAGCCTGTAAGTAAAGTACAATTACAAAAACCCAGGAGGAGTGAGATGAGCACCATCCATTCATTATAGGTATTAACTTAAGCCTACTGGGTACAAAAGCCCAATTGCCATTTTTGGCCTTTTTTCTGTTTTTAAATGAAATGAACACATTAAGTGGTATGACACAATAGGACAGAATGTGACAGCATTATCATAAGGTATGCATTTTAACACAACTTTAGAACCAGGGAACAGGGCAGTACTGAGTAGAGATGAAATAAACAAACAGAAGCCGAGCCGGTCAGGACCGAGTAAGGTTGAGGTTAGTGGCAACAGCATGTGCGTGGTTTCCAGGAAACCTTCAGTAAGACTGCTGTTAGCCCTAGCCCCGCACCTTGCCCAGCCCAGTGTGCTGCCTCTTCCTCCAGCTCCCGCCTGGCTTAGAGCAGCACTGCCCTGCTCCCAGGGGTGCAGCCGCCCAGCCTGAACTCACCTTGGCAGTAGAAGGGCCGGAAGTTTAAAACCTGTTAACGCATCATGCCAAGTGCAATGAACATGCACACTTCATACATTCATGTTTCCGGAGAGAGAAAATATACCACGAACAAAACTACCTCTACACAAACACCCTTAAGGAAGTCAGAGAAGCAGTTTCTAAAACACCCATATTTATCAGCAATGTAAGAAAAGAACAACAGTGGTACTGATGCACCACAAAAATAAAAATAAAAATCACCTAATGGATTAAAGTACCAAAAATAATCATGGCATCACCTACTTTAACTGCCATTATTTGCCCACTTGGTTTGTGGACCATTTTGTTGACAGAACCATAAGCTCCTCGTCCAATTTCTCCAAGGTCTTTCAAGTCCTCTGCAGTGAAATCCCAGTGTTGTTCAGGGGAGATCTTCAGTTTTCCTGATGACTCAATGCTGTGTGTTCTCAGTCTTTCTCTGTTAAAATATTGGGAAGCAATTTTTCCACATTTTAAATAGGTTTTAACTTTTTTCTTTTAGCTAATACTGATCATTGTGTGGGAAAATTTGTTTTCTCATAAGTTACTTAAATAGTCTGACCTTTGGGTTTTTGAAGCTATTTGTGTCATATTTTTACATAATGAAGTAAGAAAAACCTAAATTTAGGGAGCCAGCAGGTACAATTGCAGTGACATTCATAAACTCAAATTTCCACTTATTGATGAACCTAATGCTGTTGGTCAGTTTTCATTCTGAAATATCAGATCTTTCAAACTTTGCAAAAATGTATTATCAAATGAAAATCCTAGGAGTTTAAAATTTCATTTCCAAAAAAGACGTTTTCTATTTTGCCCCGCATTAGTTACTCCAGGGCCTCAATCTTTAGTTAGTAAAGCTGTTTCCAAAATCTGCTGCAGGTAGGGAAATATTTTTAAATTCTAAAGTGCAGGTATCATTCCATAGCAATTAGATCAGAGTATCTGGGGATATGAAAAAAAGCTGTATTCTTTAAAAAAAATACCCAAGTGATTTCAGCAACATTTGGGGATTATCCCTTAATATATTGTCCTGTTCTGGCTAGTACCATGAATAGTTAACTGAAAATCCAGTTAGTTAGCTCTGCAGAGAATGTGCTATTCAAAATTTAACCTTTTGGTCCTTCAGTATGTAGGGCAATGGACTAGCAAGTAAATTACTCATGGAAAAAAGAGCTTACTTTATTACAGATTTGCATTTAATAAAGTATCACCCACAGAATCCCAAACTGGTCCTCAAAGTGTTAACTTCTAACTCTATTTGTATAAAAGTAAACCCAATGAAAAAATCTAAAAATCAATGTTTTTCCCCCACATACACACATACTCCACACTCCAATGTGTAGGAAAAATCTGTATCAACTTAGCAACCTATGTAGTGCAATATACATATATAGTGCTATACATACACACACACACACACACACACACACACAGATACATATATACACTCTAAATGATCAGCATTTCCTTTCTCTGTTTTGTCTGACTTTTACTAGTACATGTTTGCAGTACATAGCAATTACACTCACTGTAGGGCATTGGTGCATATATATATATATATATATATATATATATATACACACACACACACACACACACACACACATACACACACACACATACATATGTATGTATGTATGTATGTATATGTATATGTATATGTATATGTATATGTATATGTATAATACATTTTGAGTCAGGGTCTTACTGTGGTCCAAGCTTGCCTCAAACTTGGAATTCTCCTGTCTCAACCTCCCTGAGTGCCAGGATTATAGGAATGCATCACCAATTCTTTTAAAGTTTAATCTTATAATTTAAATAAGGAAAGTTTATGTGTTTGGTTATTCATTTTCGTCTCTCTAAAACTGTGGATTTTTTTCTAATTAGTATTATTATTTTCTGCAGCAACTTCAAGGGTTCTCAAAACTTTTAGAATGTTAAAATTTCTCTCCACAACAGTCATATATAGTAATACTCGTCATAACCAGGAGTCAGAGTTATAGTCTAAAGATTAGTACACTTTGCATGAGTAACATCTTGGTGAACTGGTGACCCAAACAGCATATTCTCAAGTCATGGTATTTATAACTCATAATTACTGCCCTCCTTTAATACAAATGCTTTGCATTTCAGTTCAAAATACTTCTATCCACAATATTTGACACTCTAGCATCTAAAAATCCTAAGAAGCCCAGCAATCAGTGGCATAAATGACCATTTAGACAGTAGTGAAGCCAGAACTGACCTCTTAAATGGAAATCAGATCTAGGTGAAAACAGAAATTACTGCACTAATCTTTTTCATTAAGTAGACAGATTAAGCCAGAGAATATTCTAATGTAAAGAAATTTCATGTATAATGACTATTGTTCTGTGAGCACTGGCAAGTAAATTTCCATCTCCACAACTACAGTTAATCACCATACAGCTCCAGCCTATAGCTCAGGGTAGCTGAATAGTTAATCAAAATTACTTCTAGGTGCTAAGTGCAGGGGGCAATGCCTGTAATCTCAGCTACTGGGGAGGCTGAGGCAGTAGAATCACACATTTGAGGCTTTCCAGGCAATCTGGCAAGACCATGTCTCAAAATAAAAAAGGATAAGGACATAGCTCAGTGGTAGAGTACCCCTGGATTCAATCTCCACTACCAGAAAAAAAATAATGGTAAATTGGAGACAATATTTTATAAGTTTTCACTAATGTAAGGCCTGTGGCAGACAAACTCTTAAGTCAGTGATGGTGAATTTATGGCACACATGTTATTTTGTTTTTCTTTTAAGACAAGGATGTTAATGTAGCAGCTGTTTTTTTGTTTTTTTTTTTTTTCCTAAATTAAAACTTCCATCATTCAGGTTTAATTGCAATGTGGCACTGTGTGATAAATCAGTGGGACCTGGCGTTACAGTTTGGACATTGGTCTCTAAAAGGTTCACGATCTCTTCTTTATAATTCCCAATATTCTTACCTTCCTGGTTTTATTCTTAAAGAAAGATAAAGTTACCTGACTTCACTTTGGGATAGCACTTTTCCTGATAAAGAAACTACATTTTACCCCCAAAAAAGTCCTAAATATTGCTCATCTTTTTCCCCATCATTTTCTATGCATACAGATCACCCTTGTCTGCTGCCAGTGAATTCTTCACAGGAGTCTGATTCCAAGCTCCTCATTATCACCTTGGGAAATTCAGCGAAAAGCACCTGTGGCAGTAATCACCAGCTGCCACCCGATATCCCTGTTCCCCTTCAACCTTCCTAATGGATCCTCTTTTATTCAGTGCAGCAATGCACTCAGCTGAGAGGCTCTACAGCACAGTACTTCCCATCTACCAGGGAATAAACTGTGTTCCACCCAAAATTTACATGTCAAAGCACTAACTGCCCATGTGACCATAAGTTAGGACTGATAAAGAATTAAGTTTAAGTGAAGGTTAATAAAGATAGGCCCCTGCTCCAATTGTATTAATGTCCTTATAAGAGGAGACAACAGAGAGTTCATTTTCTTCCCACATGCAAAAAGAAATGGTCATATAAGCATCCAGAAACATGGTGGCCAATTGCAAGCCAAGAGAAGATAGTTCACAATGCAATCCACCTTGCAGCACCTTGATTTTGGACTTCCCAGCCTCTACAAGTAATGGAAATAAATGTCCACGGTTTAAACTACTGAGTTTATAACTTTTTGTTGTTTTGTTTGTTTCCTTATGGCATGCCAAGCTAAGGTACCAAATGTTCTTGCAGTTAAGAGTGGCAAACAAATGTTGTACTTAAAAAGAACTGACAGGGGCTTGGGGGTATAGCTCAGTGGCATAAGTGCTTGCCTGGCAAGCGCAAGGTCCTGAGTTCGATCCCTGGTACCGGAAAAAAAAAAAAAAAGAACTGACACAGCTAGGCAGAAAGGCCTTTTTCTCTTTATGACCCTATGCTCCTCCATGTTGCCTGGAATACCAATAGCACCTAGAGCTCCAGGCACTCTTCATGCCCCTGAATAGAGAGATGATGAGACAACACAAAAACCCTTAACTGCTGATCTGCAGTTTTATCTATGGAAAGAGGAAATAAACTATCTGGTTTAAAACATCATTTGGCTTTGTCCTTAATGTTTATATGTAAACAAACCTGCTTTTAATTTATTACCTAATGCTATTTCCCAGTGGTTCTCAAAAAAGAAGGTAGTAGAGGGCAGGTGAAAGGGGGCACTTGGCAGTACTATGGCCACCACAATGACTGGGAAATATTAGTATTTAGTGGCTGGTGGTCAGTGATGCTAAACATCTTCAAATCCACAGATCATTCCAGCCAAAAGTACTTCATTGAACAGAATCCTTAAATCTGGTATTCCAGATTTCTTAAAGCCTTACAAAATCCCGTACCTAATAAATAATCCTTGGTTTCCCACAGACTCTGCAGTGCCATATTCTAGAGAAAACACACACACACAAATATTCATACAGAGGAAAACATTTGACAAAGATGCTAGGGGTAAGCAAGGAGAGTGAAATATGTACATTCATATAAAAAACTGCAGATGGAATACTCAATATAGGGGCTTGAGTACATATACACAGGTCTTACTAAAGTACAATTCAATGCACAGATATTGTATTTTGAAATGGGGGATTTACCTAGTTATTTAAAAATCTGAAAACTCTCATCTTTCAGCCTACATTTTTGTATTCAAGGCCTTCCTGATTATTTAACTTTCAGACAGATAAATGGCCAATTAGCCCACATTATTTGACACTCCACCTACATCCTCCTTTCCTTGGCTCAAACAAATCTAAATTTTTTGGAATCCTACAGATACTTCCTGAATTAAATTTAACTTTCAAACAAATAAATAAAACAAAATAGTGAACTAATGTTCCAGAACATTAGACAGTGAAAAAAGATGCACTTAAAACCAATGTGCCTAATAAAGCTACTGTGTGTGTGTGTGTGTGTGTGTGTGTGTGTGTGTGTGTACTTTTTCTCCCTCAGAAATAACAGTCCAACAGCCAAGGTTACAAGAAACAGTTCTAACTGTACCCTGAACTTCCACCCCCACCTTGTACCATATTCAACTATATCTCCTTTGCAAACTCACCAGCAAGAAAACTACCTGAACTTCTTTTTCCAACCATATTACTAATCCAAAAGTCCCCCTACAGCTACACAGGGAAAATATAAATAAACATAAATAAAAAGCAATCAATGCAAGAAAAAAACCTAAAATTTTCATATGTGTCTATTGCAGGAGAAAACACCCTCCCCCAGGATACTCTAGTCTGCTGCCCAGGTAAGTGTTCCTGTGTCAGTTCCCCTTACTTTGTTTCTTAGAAACAGCTGGTCACTATGACACATATTGTAAAAACGAATCCCCAGTTGACAAGCCATCTTGCCTCTGCATTCCTGCTTGCTTGTCCCACATAAGCCCTGGACCACCAGATCAGGATCTGATATTTTGGGAATGATCCCAATTAGTGCCTATCAACGTAAACAAATGTGCCTCCAAATCCTGGGTGTCATTTCGGCATTTCTGCTTGCCAATTACAAAAATGGTATACTGAAAATGGTTACTGCTTTACACATTCCACATGAAATATTTTAACATAGTAGTCAATGAATAATTTGTACCATAATATTGTAATGCCTGTGCAGCACCTGGACTGGTTTTGCAGCATCAACAGCCAACACACCTGCAGTGCCTAGTCAGTGACATATTTTTTCCTCCATATTCTAGTTTGAAAAATGACAATGGTCACTCTTTTCTGCATTTTATTACTTGTAAAGGTAAACTTCCATAGGACTTAGTGAATAAGGATTAACTGCTGAGATGACACCCTTCAACCCTCCTGGTTCAAGTTCAAGTATTTACTTTGGTGTTGCAGCTTTCACACACAAACTCTTTGTAACACTAATCCGTGTTCTGTTCTGCAAATATTTTTCCAATTTGTCTTTTACCTTCTCAATGTACTTACAAATTTATACAAGTAAAATAATTCAGTAACGTCTATGTTCTCAGTCATTCCCTTCACATTCTTTTCTTTTGTTGTCATTTAGTATCATTTATGTCCACATCTGTATGTAATAAGGATTTCACTCTTCCACTGCATTTTAAGATTCCTAGCAATCGCTTTTCTTCACTTGTTACCTTTTCAGTAATACTGTCACCTAGTCACTGAAATGTGTTCTGGTCTCAAGATTTTCCATTCCTATTTTATAAATGCCATGACTTCTTCTATACTATCAAGAATGCCAATCATTATTTTTTGAAAAAATTATTTTGAATCCTGCAATATCTTACTCAGAGATGCTGTTTCTCAAAATCATCAAGATATTCCTACTTTCATAATTCCTGTTCCCATATTAGTGTCAGTGTGGTACTTCTGTGTGGCCCACTATGTATCAGGAGACTCACATAACTAAAACAACTGGGTGGGTGTGTGTATTATAAATATATAATATACACACATACATACACACACACATACATACATACATACACCAGGTATTAGGCAATAAAGGGCAGTTGACCCTGAGAGACTTAAGTTAACACAATAGGTGAGCTCTGCAATTGGCTTCAGGTTAAGGCCTGGGGTTCAGACTGTAGTGCAGAGGAGAATCCAGGACAATCTGAGTATCACCCTTGTTTTGAGGACATGGATCTGGGAGTCTGGGGAACAGCTAAAGTAAGCAAAGCAGAGTACTGAACAAGGGACAGCAACAGAGAGAACTCCATAGATACAGAGGGCCCTCCCCCATCAGCACATGGTTGTAAGGAACCTGCACAAGCCAGAGAAAGGAGCCAAGCAAAAGGATTACAAGAATACATCACCAGACTCATATAGGACAGGTCTTATTCCTACCTACTATGATTTTGCTGTAACTGGTGGTTTTGATAAAACTAGTTCCAGACTAGTGTCATCCAAGCTAAAAAGCAAAGATCTGCAAGGATCTGAGAGGATCAAAGTATTTTCAAGTAATTTAACCAAAGAACACAACTCAAAAATATTTTTAAATTTTTAAATTTTAAAAACATCTAGTAACCAACGATGAGTGGCATGTAATCCAAACTCACCAAAGTATGCAAAGGAAAAATACAACCAATAATGAGAAAATCAACTGAAACTGACTCTTGAATGAGTAGATAATGAAACTGTGCATTCTGTATGTTCAATAAACTGAAGTATGCACAGAATACATTAGAGACATGGAATATATAAACAAGAACTAAATCAAATACCTAAATATAAAAAAAGAGAGAAATTTTGGTATATGTTAGCTTGAATGTGCTGATAGTTTTGCAGGTTATATATGTCAAATTTAGCAAACTGTATACTTTAAATATGTCTAATATATGTCAAGCAATTATATCTCAATGAAATTGCAGAGAAAGAGAGAACCCTTGGTTCCCATTTTACCTCTGGGAAGGAGACTTACATATCACATACCTATATTTTTAAGGCAGATCCGAGATATCTAAAGCCAGTGCAGTACCAGTTAGAGAACTCACTGCTACACTGGCTGCAGTTTCCTTATTCTCTTAATATTATACTCTGAACACATAGGAGACAGGAAAATACAATTCTCAGTGTACACTGCCATATCAATCTTTTTCTACTTCCACCTATGACACTTCAATCACAATGATAAAATTCCAGATAAAACTCATCAATATCCATTTTTCCTCCCTGGAAAATAGGACAGTTATTTTCTATGAGGGAGAGGAGCATGAAAGAAGATAAAGATGCTGTTTTGAGGCTACTTGGCTCAGAATGGGTCACCTTTCATCAAGCAGCCTCTGCTGGTATATGAAAAATCCTCAGTAAAATTTGATTTCTGCCTGTGTTATTAGCAGAGATCCTATAGAAAACTTACCCCTTGTCTTTCTTATTTTCATCTTTGTTTCTTAATAAATATTTTAGCAGTATACTTCTATTCATACACTGTTTTATACTACAAACCTGAAATTCCTTACACCAAACCAGAACTTTAGTTCCTGAAGCAAGTAAGAACCAATGGCCTCAACTACTTTCTATTAATAATCTACAGTTGTTCTTTAACGTTTTTATTATGTGAATTCACTTTTGAACACTTAAGTATGAAACAACTAAAAGGTATGATAGAAACACAGTGGATATTTAAATTTTAAAAAACTTAAAAGAGTATCTTATAAGATATGATCAAAACTATGGTTAATGCCGCTGTACACTATCCAAAAGAAAGTCTGGTTCATGGAAACATTAATGTGTGTCCTCAGCCACCATACTCAACAGATACGACATGGTGTAACTTGTGGCTCTTCACTAACACTATAAAAAGTAAGTATTTTGAATCAACTCAGGACACCAGGGCAGCCACTACAGTGCAACTGAAGAAACTGAGAAAACTTCCAGAACTGCTTCAGAAAGTGACAACAACAATACGTAAGTGTGTTCAAAGCCAGATGTAGTACTTTAAGGGGAGTTAATGGTAATGTGCATGTACATGTGTGTGCGTGTGTGCATGTTGCTAAGGATTGAGTCCAGGGATGCATGCATGCTAAACAAGTGCTCTGCCACTGAGCTATACCAACAACTCTTTTTATTTTTCATTCTAAGACAGGGTTTCATTGAGTTGCCCAGCCTGGCCTCAAACTTGAACTCTTCCTCAGCCTCCCAGAAAGCTGTGATTACAGGCACGTGCCCTCACTCCCAGAATCAAGCTACTTTTATTACTTTTGGGACACTTACCCAAACAAGCAATGAGAAAAAGGTTTTATACATAAAAATCATGTTCACATTTAGGAATACATATATTCCATATTAGATATAAATTTGAAATGTGAAATGCTTTGGAGTATACTGCTTAAATTTTGTCTTGCACATATGAAATGTGGTGAGTTTAACCCAAACTATGCATTAAATCTGATTTCTATTTCTTAATGAGATTTATATGACATACGTGTGATTCCAAAAAAAATTGTAAGTTACAGTATAACTGTAACTGGATGTAAAAGAATTTCAACCTTTCTGTGAAGCTATTTAGGCTTACACATACAATTCAACATTGTGTACAGATGTCTTGTTAAAAGGAAAAAAACTGATTATCATTGCTTCTTACCATCTCAATTTGATGTTTAGGATAGATGTAGTCACAGACAGAATTTAATTAGAAAGAAAACAAAGACTTCATTTAGTGTTGTCTTTCTAAGAAAATCTCCCTAAATATCCTGGATTAGGCTCTGTGTTCCCTCTGTATCCACACACTGTTCCTATGTTGAAATCAAGACACACCCAGTCCAGGACAAATTCCTAAAATCCCAGACACATTTTCAAGAAGCATGTTTGGCTACTTTGGTTCTACTTGTTCTTGGCGACCCTTATTCTGGCCCTACTTCTGATCATTTTTGCTTGGCTCTTTTAATCTAGAGTCTGTATCAGGGGTTTCATGCTGAAGCACACATATGAGGATACACACACTGGGCCAGCAAGTCACAGAATAAAGAGGCTTTTTTTCCAAAGCTTCAGCATCCCCATTTGAATCCCTTGTTTACTATTTGATTCTTTACCATATGCATGTATCATTTTTTAAACATTTCAGAATATACCCAAATATGCTAAATCAGATTTTTAGAAAACACAAGTATTACTATTCCTTAAAGCAGGCTCAGAGGATAAGAGTAAATATCACAGATGTTCTATCTAAATCAATAGTTTGTGTTCTCCCACAGTGATACAAAAGCTCTTCAACAAGAGTCACGTCTCAGGCTAATGAGTCTATACACATAGTACATCACCACTCTGTCACTCATTGATGAATCTGAATCATACTTTTCCCCTGATGGTATAATTTAACCATGAGAACCATCCACCAAATTCTGAATCTTATTTTGGTGTCAACTATTAATTCCAAATTCATTAGCTGTTTATTAGGGGTGGGAGTTGAAGAAAAATAGGATGTGATAAGAAAAAAATAATACAAGTGTCATCAGGCACTAGTCTCTCCTCAGTTTCTTTTGGATATTTCAGTACTTTTTCTCCTGCAAATATGCCATTAGCACTTCTCCTCTCCTGTTTGTGTTTGCATTACAGAGAAGTCACGTTCTACGGTCTTAATTTTGCTTGTATTACCCTGTCCTTGAAAAGTGAGTTTAGAGTCTTCAGCAGTGGCAGTGTCCTGCTCAGTACACTCTCTGCAAGCTTGCAAGGCAAACTTGCAAGGAACTGCCCATATAACCACAGAATATAATTTAAGAAACTAAAACCCAGTTCTTCAACACCATGTATAGTGGATTGAACTGCTCCCCAAAATTATGTCTATCCAGAATCTAAAAATGACCCCATCTCTACAGATGTTATTGAAGTTCTCAAATAGAAATCCTGATGACCGTGGACCCTAAGTAGTACAATGACAACTGTCCTAAGAGACAAAAAAAAAAGTGAGGAAAAGGTAGAGACAGAGAGATCAGGAGAATAGTCAAGTGAAGGTGAAGGCAGGAGAACAGTGACACTGTGACCTGTGGAGAGATGCTCAGCACTACCAAAAGGAAAACCGGCAAGAAGGAAGGGTCCACCTCGAGGGGAAGCATGGTCCTGCCAACACCTTGATTTCGGATTTCTGGTCTCTTGAGCTGTGAGAGAATAAATTCTGTTGTCAGATTTAGCCTATGAGATGCAGTTTGCTGACTACATAATATAAATGATACCTATCTAAATTACATCTACCATGTAAACAACCTAAATATATCCTTTTTCATTTTTAAATTTACAATCATGCTTTATAAGAAATCTCAATTATCTACTCATATATTACAATTTTATTTCCAGAATTTAATCTCAAAACACATTTCTGACTTTTACTTTAAAATCCCTCCCAAACCAACAGGGAGTAGGATAAGGGATCTGATAACCCTTATCAGATTCTCACATTACTTAGGAAAGTACAATAAGAAGGCAAGAAATCTCCTTATTCAACACCTTGGGCATATGCCAGAGCTATGTATTTTTCCACAAGTAACAGCTAACTACCCTAACAGAGCTCTTCTTCCTGGACATAATACTTGATTTCTCAAACATGCTGATGCCTGTTACTTTTTCTTTGCTTAATACCTTCTTGTGCCTAGAACCTTTCATTATCTAATGAATTTGCAGTGTACCTTCTCCTTTCATCACCATATTCTTCAACCTCACTTACCTTGCTATCCTCTCAATGCTATCCAGCATACCTTCCTTCTCAAATCACTTCTTCCTTTCTCACCCTCAGCAAGACTGAATTTATCCTACCAGAATGTACTAAATGCCCCAACTCTTCTACTCCCGCCTCAGCATATAGACACATATAAAAACTACTAATCTTCTGTAGACAGGAAAATAAACATAACACACAGCCTACATACCACTGGCACTTCTCTTCTGTGTCCACAGTGTCAGGATCTTTAGATGAATACTGCTTTATGCATCCTTCTGCAATGCAGCTCTGTTAATTCCGGAAATTTCCACAGTAAACTCAGTCTGTCAGTTACCATGGCAACTGCCTGCTTCCTGGCACTACTAACAAAATCTTTGCCTAGATCTAAGATGAGGTAAAAGGAAAAACTGAAAAACATGCCGAGAAGAATTTCCCCAATACTCCAGATAGAAACTGTCATTACAATATTCACACAGAGAAGATACTAGACAAATTACATAAATCTGTAATATTTTGAAGCAATACTGATTTCAGAAGGAAAAAAAAGGCCTTATCACCCAGGAAAGCAGCAATATTAAAGAGAACAAGATAAACACTCATGTTTGTATCATGCTGCTACAGACAACATATTCCCTAAGAGAGCAGAACCTGTCAACTATATTCAAAGCTTACATTACATTGGTTTTCCTGGGCTGTGTTTCATATAGAAAGATCAGAAAAGCTCCCCTTAAACCAACAGGTTATATGTTTCTAAAAGATCCTTTCTCTGTTTGGGCCCCAACCTCCAGTGTGGTTAAAACCTCACCCCTTTTGACACATGTACATAAAAACACAGAGTACTTAAAAGTATATCTCAGGAGTCTGCACCAACAGGTAACCTCACCAGTGCTCTTAGGACCTGAGACATCCTACCCACTTTCTGAAATAAAACACTGGGCTCTCATTATTGCACACCGTACAGTTTGCTTCCTACCACTCTTCCTCACCCTCTGCCTGTCCCTTCCACCTCTAAATTGCAGGACTCAGCCTTCCACCCAGTTTTCTCATCAAAACACATACATCTTCCTAGGCAACCTTGTCACACATATGCTGACAGCTCTCAACTTTTTGTCTCAAATCTACACCTTTCTCTAGCACCAGACTCAATCTCTACGCCAGATGTGTGGAGCAGACACATGTCCCTCCTTTGTGTTGTTAATGGACTGTTTCGCAAATATCTCAATTTTTTCTAAAACTGACCTCTTGCTCGTTTATGTCCCTTTACCCATAGATGCTCTGCACCGGGAGTCTTCATCTGAGTAATGGCAAGTAAGCCAGCACTCACACAATGGACTCCACATTCAAGTTATTGGCAGTATGTGTCAATTCTATTCTCTTGGGCGTTTGCCCATTTCCCTCCACCTCCACTGCCATTAACATAGCTTCACTGTCACCAGCACAGTTCCGCCCTAACCACCTCCCATTCTTGCTTGCTTTCACATGCTCTCCACACAGCAGCCAGAACAATCTATTCAGAATGCCTATCAGACAGTGCCCTGACCTGCTTACAGCCTTCTACAGCTCCCCATCTACATCTACAAACCATGTATTATGTGGCCTATTGACCTATCTCTCCATAAGTAACTACCTCTTTACTCTCCTTTGCGGGGGGGTGGGGGGGATGTGCCAGGAATTGAATTCAGGACCTTGTACTTGCCAGGCAGGCACCATGCCACTGAGCTATATATCCCCAGTCCTCTACTCTTACTTTAAATCTACTTTTCCTTCCTCATTCGATCATTCTCCACTAAACTGACATCCTGTCAATTACATCAAAAGCTGATTCTTCAAACCTTGGCAAATACATGCTACTGCCTGCACTTATATGGCACTAATACATGCTTCTACAAATCTAATAAAAACATTGAGGTTTAGAAGCCTTCAAAGGCTACCTCTTCACCACCCCTACTTTAACTTAAGCCCTTCTTTTTTGACTTTCATATAGCATCTTGCTCTTTTCCTTCGGCAACACAAACACTGTTTATACCTTCATTGTCTCCCTCTTCTCTAAAATTCTTCCCCTCCTCTCCCTGCCCCTGCAAGTTTGTGTCTACCTCTAATGCTTAAATTTCATAAAGGAGCAATTGTACCTCCTTTTTCAACATGAAATAGCCACGCTCATGCTATACTTAACAGATGGTGAACATTCAACAAACATTTGCTGAATATATTGCAAAACAATACTGGGTTGCTCTGGTTTCTTCCAAAGTTTTGATGCTCTCCCTGGACTCTGTAAGATATCCCCATATTCACTCCCCCAAACTCTCCCTTTTATGCACCCATTCAATCTCCAAGGAGAACCATATCTCTTATCTCTGACTTCCCTAGCTCCTCAGTCAGGGAGGAAGTAGTGGTGACAATCAGTGTGAACCTGCAGTGCTCTCCACACCAGTGGTCCTCAACCAGAGGCAATTCTGTACCACAAGGATCATTTGGCAATGTTTAGAAAAAATTTGCTTGTTACAATTTGGGGAGGAAGGTGCTACTGGGATCTAATGATACAGTCAGGAATACTGTCAAACATCTACAAAAAAGAGTTTTCTAAACCAAAATGTCCGTGGTCCAGATTACAAAGATACAGCTATTCTCAGTCTCTCCTCAAGTAGGAAAAGAGCCAAAACCATACCAACCTATAAAGGATTAAACATTTTCAATAAAAAAACACACCGTACCAGCACACTATTTTAATTAAAAAATAAAAATAATCTCAATAGCTATTGGTAAGAAACCAGTTAAATATATAGCACACCCATATAATGTAACAACTGCTATATAACTGAGACAGGAGAGGGCACATGCTAATTCAGAAACATCTTCAAAGCTGAGTGCTGAGATGCACATCTGAATGGCAGCCTCTCGGGGGTAAAACAGGTGAATTATAAGTTCAAGCCATCCTGGGCAAGTTAGCAATACCCTTTCTCAAAATAAACAGTGCTGGGGATGTAGCTCAGTAGTAGAGCAACCCTAGGTTTGATACCCTGGGTTCAATACAAAATATTGGAAAAACAAGGAAGAGAAAAGCAGGGAGAAATATATAAACATGCATTGGGGGTGTAGCTCAGTTGTCTGAGGCCCTGGGTTCAAACCCCAGGACTGCAAAAGAAAAAAGAAATATATGTGAGAAGTACTGTGGTGGTGGGGGGGATCAAGGTATAAAGCCATATACAATGACACTTTTTCCGTAAATATTTTTAAAGACTTAAATTACTGTATAGTCCACTACCTAATCAGGTGTGGTGGTGAACACCTATAATCCCAACACTCAGAAGGCTGAGAAAGGAGGATTGCTGCTGGTTTGAGGCCACCCTGGGCTACATACTGAGTTTAAGGCCAGCCTGAACTACACAGAGAGACCCTATCTCAAAAGAAAACAAAATAAAAACATAAAAAAAACCTAATAAACTTTACTGTAAGGACATATTATACTTAATAGGGTTATCTTTAGAGAGACATATTGAAGACATGAAGACTGCTTTTTATAACTTTCTCTACCAATTCAATACAGAAGCATGTATTATTCATTTTTTTAGGGTAAAATGAACTTGTAGACAGTAAATTCATGGACCATTTTGGTTTTCTTCTTTATAGTTTTCTACATTAAAGGAAAAGAAACACTAGTAAATAGTTTTGTCTTTTGAGGTGAGGTCTTGCTATGTTATCCAGGCTCACCTCAAAGTGCTGGTTTCAAACAGTCCTCCTACCTCAGGCTCCAGAGCAGCTATAACTACAAGTACATGGCACAGTACCCAGCTTGAAAATGTTCTTTTAAAGTACAATGAACACAACAAGTTCCCACACATTATCTAGGGAAATTCAACTACTTAAAGGTGCATTCTATACCTAATGTGATATAACAGACACTCTAGGTCAGTCATGGCAAACCTTTTAGAGAATGAGTACTCAAACTGCAATCCCAAACCCACTTGTGTATCACAAAGTGCCAACACTTAATATAACTAAATCTGAATACTGAGATTTTAGTTGACAAAAAACAATTCATACATTAACCTCTCTTTATCTTGAAAGAAGAACAAGTAATACACATGCCATAAATTTGCCGCCACTACCCTAGATTAATCCGGAAAAGATAACATTATAAACTTCTTCACATTTTCATCCTGTTTCTTTCAAGTATCAGGACGAAGGAAACTTAACAAGCAAAAATAAAATCTGTCACAATTCTATTCTACAAGCATAAGGAAAAAATTTAGTAAAAACATACTGCATTGGCAAAAGACTTCTAGAATTAATAAACAAATTCAGTAGCATAGCTGAATACAAAGTCAACGCTCAAAAATCAATAGCATTCCTGTACATGAACAACAAACATGTGGAGAGGGAAACAAGGAAAACCACGGCCTTTTATAATAGCACCCAGAAAGCTAAAACACTTAGGAATTAAACTAACAACAGAAGTAAAAGATCTATACAGTGAAAATTACACTACACTGAAAAAAGAGATTGAAGATTTAAAAATATGGAAAAATTCCTTGTTCATGGATAGGAAGAATCAACATTTTGAAAATGACCACACTCCCAAAATTGTTATACAGATTCAATGCAATCCTGATCACAGTATCATTAGTATAACTCACAGATCTAGAGAAAACATTCCTAAAATTCATGTGGAATCAGAAGAGACACAGAATAGCAAAAGCAATCCTGGAAAGCAAAGGCAAGACAGGAGGCATCACAATACCTGACTTGAAATTATACTACAAAGCTACTGTGATAAAATCAGCATGGTATTGGCAAAAAACGGATCTGAAGATCAATGGAACAGACTAGAACATGCAGCCACAACCACGAACACACTCAGCCACCTTATCTTTGACAAAGGGGCTAAACATGTTCAATGGAAGATAGCCTCTTTAATAAATGGTGCTGGAAAAACTGGCTCTCCACATGCCAAAGACTAAAACTAGACCCATGTCTGTCACGATGCATCACCATGCACCAAAACTAAAGTCAAAATGGCTTAAAAGATCTAAATATTAAAACAGAAACACTAAATCTACTAGAAAAGAAAGTAGTAGAAATCTTGACCTAGGTGTAGGTAGAGAGTTCGTGAACATAAGCCAAACTGCATGGGAAATACTTCAAAGAATCAATAACTGGGCTCTCATGTATTGAAACGTGGGGCTGGGGATATAGCTCAGTGGAATAAGCGCCTGCCTAGCAGGCGCAGGGTCCTGAGTTCAATCCCCAGTACCGCCAAAAAAAAAAAAAAAAAAAAAATCATGTATTGAAACATTTTTGCACATCCAAAGAAATCACCAACAGAGTAAAAAGAAAACCCACACATTGTGAAAAACTTTTCACCAACTGTCCCTTGGAGAAAGGACTCCTATCTATAACATATAAAGAAGTAAAAAAAAGAAAAAATCAGGCGCCCGAAATTCGAAGACCCAATATAAAAATGGGCATCTGAGATGAATACATACTTCTCAGATGAAAAAATACAAATGGCAAATATATGAGAAAATGTTCATTAGTCATTTGAGAAATGCAAATTAAAACAACACTGAGATTCCATCTCACCCCAGAAAGAATGGCTATCCTCAAGAAATCAACCAATGACAAATACTGGTGAGGCTGTAGGGAAAAAGGAACCCTTCTCCTCTGCTGGTGGGAGTGTAGACTGGTGCAAACACTATGGAAATCAGTCTAGAGATTCCTCAGTAAACTAGGATTAGAGGTCTCATTCAACCCAGCTATTCCCCTCCTAGATACTTTTCTAGAACCACATCATATCACATTAATATACGTGCACCCATAGGTACAGCAGCACAATTTGTAATAGCTAAATCTTGGAAACAACACAAATGCCCATCATCTGAGGAATGGATAAAAAAGATGTGGTATTTTTATACAATTGAGTATTACTCAGCTATGAAGACGGATAAACTCGAGGCTTCTATAGTTAAATGGATGCAACTAAAGACCATACTCATAAGTGACATAAATCAGACTCACATGTGTAAACATCATATTGGCTCCTTAGTATAAGAACCTGAAAGAGTAAATAAAATCAGAAAGGTACAATAGATATTGTGAAAGGGAAAGAAACTGCTAAAATAGGAAAGAACAACCGGGATGAGGAAAAAGAAAAAATGTACATATATACATTATTTATATAATTATTATATAATATATATTATCTTAGCTATCTTGTGTATACACACACACAAGATAGCTAAGAAAATTGTACTAATTTCTATTGGTTTATTGAAAGGAACAGTTAATGTGTGATTGTTTGTTCAATCTTACATGCCTATATCGGGTTGTCTGAGTAACCACTTAGAAGATAACAGTATGTAGTATAACAACCACTGTTAATTTCCTATCACCTTGTTTGGAAATTCTGTATCATTTTTATTGTTCTTATGTTGCTTTATGTCCTTTTGTTATTTTGTTTCTCTTCTTTTTAAAATAGAAAAAAAAATATATATATATATGTATATGCATATACAAGGATAACTGGGATAAATGTATTGCTAATGTCTACTGGTTTATTGAAAGGAACAGTTAATGCTTAAATTTGATTTATTTGTTCTTTTATTTTTTTCTTGACAAATTTTGCACGCTTGTGTCAGTAATCAGAACAACTAATTTGAAGACAACAACATGCAATATAACAACCATTGTTGAATTCCTACCATCTTGTTGAATGAGGCTCTGTATCTTTTCCAATTTTTTATTACTTATTATTGTCTTTAATTGTTTGATCAATCTTGCATTCTTACATCTGGTAATCTGAGCAACTTTGTTGAAGATAACAATAGTAATATAACAGCCATTTTTAATTGCTGTCATCTTGTTTTGAAATCCTGTATCATTTTTATTATTTTTGTGTTGCTTTGTTTTTGTCTTCATTGTTGTTATTTTGCTATTTTTTCCTCTTTAAAATAAAAACACAACATTCTGTTGGAATTATCCACAAGCATGACTGCTGAGACACACACATGCTTTGAGAACAAGGATACAAAACTACACTTACTATTCAGTGAGAAAGAACAACCCATCTGTAACTTTTATTGTTATTTTTCTGACTTTTGTAAGTGATTTATTGTTTACATAGAGCAAATTGCCCAAATAATCATAAGCACACAGTTCAATGACTGAGTTTTAACACATACCCCCTTACATCTTGCACGATGTAACAAGAAGAAAACCCTTTAATACCCCCAGAAAGTTCTCTAGTGTGATTCTTGTCAATTTCCCCTGAAGTAATTACTGTTCCAATTTTAACTGCCACTAACCAGTTTTGTCTGCTCCGGCATTTACACAGTGTGCTCTCTTCTATGTCTGGCTGCTTCTCAGTACTTTTTCACAATCTCTAATATAGTCTACACATCAGTACATTGTCCATTCTATTGTTGAAGAGTATTTCATTAAGTATACTACAATTTGTTTAACCATCCTCCCTTTACTGGACATTTGTGTTCTTTCTAGATTGGGGGCTACTACAAATAAAGTTTCTAAGAACATTCACTTACTAGTTTTTCTGAAGACATTTTTACCCTGAGTGAATTTTAATCAGGAATAGAACTGCTGGGTCATGGAGCAGGCATATGTTTAACTTTATAACACACTATCAAAGAGTTTTCTAAAGTAAGTATACCATTTGCTCCTTCCCCAACAACATATGAAAATTCTGGTTACACCATGTACTTTGGATAATGATTGTGCGGTCTGAAATTTTACCCATTCTGGCTATGAAAACCCTCAAGAAATCAAGAATGGAAAGCATCAGTGAGCATGAGTGAGGGTTAAATCCAAAGACACTATTAAAAGTCTATATAATAAGTAACAGATGACCCCAACCCAGCTGGTCTCTCTCTAGCCTCAGCAGATGACCCAAGGTTATATATTCTGAATAAATAGTCACAGAGAGGCACCAGGCACAGAAGACATGCAGTAATGTATATTACATTAAAATCTATAAAACAAAGCTTTATCTTCCCTTCTTTACCTAATTTGACTCCCAGAACTATAGCAGACAAACCTATGTTATTATCTTAGCTCATAAATATGGTCTAACTGGACACTGACCCTTAAAAGGAGATGGGGGGGCACTAGATACTATTATTTAGGAATCCTCCAAAGGAAAAAAAAAATCAGTGCCTCTCCTTCACGTCAATATAAATCCTCCAAACTACAAGCTTCCAATTAATTTTTTGTGGCCTCACTGTGTGTGTGTGTGTGTGTGTGTGTGTGTGTGTGTGTGTGTGTGAGAGAGAGACAGAGAGAGAGACAGAGAGATAGACAGAGAGAGAGACAGAGAGACAGAGATAGGGTTACAGAACGCCAAAGATCAACCAAAAACAAAACATATACAGTATAAAGTTGAAGGGAAAACATTTTAAGAGAAATCAGAATACAAATTAAGATCAAACACTGAAATAGAGTTACATTAGGAGGGATAAAAGAGAAAATCAAAAGAATATGAGAATAGTATGTAAATTGTTTACTTAGTATGCAAAATACTGGTTTTTAAACTGAAAGAATCAACTAAGAGCAAGATACAAAGAAAGAAAAAAGGAAAGGGGAGGGAACAGAATAGAGAAGTAAAAAGAAAACAAAAATAAAGCTGATGTATTGAAATTTCAGACACTTGGCTGAAGACAAATCCCCACAATCAACTACAAAGAAAACAGTAGGTCATACTCCAAGGTCTAGAAATCATAATCACAACTGACATTTTCAAGTAATCCTGAAAGGCAGGAAACACTAGTAACATAGCCAAAATTCTGAAGAAAAATTTCTGCTCCAGAATCCTATGCCTAATAAAATGACTAATCTATCATGAGGGTTAATTGGATAAAGATGCTTTCCAGCATATAAGGGCCAGAAAACCTTGGAAAGAAAGAATTCTCAGGAAGAGTTAGAAGGGATAGGCTACCAAAACAAGAGTGGAAACTGAAAAAAACACAAAAATCAAAAGAAAAAGACAACATGTAATGCCAGAAACATGAATTCCATCCCAAAGTGTATTTACTACAGATTAGAACAAGAGTATGAATGGACAGCTGACTCAAGCAAAGAGGAGAACTGAAAGAACCAACTGATACACTAAATCATGTTGAGAGAAGACTCAGCACACTGTGAAGTGAGGCAATAGTTAACTCTGAGGAAAACAAAGTTGTTCAGGAACAGTAATATCATGTTGTGACTCAGTTATAAATAATACTGAAAAGACGTATTTCCTTTATATAGCAAATGTCTTTGATAACACATCAAAGTTTCCAAAAACCTGCCTATGCTACACAAAGGTAAAGAACCTCACAATATTTTGAACTAAAATAGGACTGAAAAACTTGCTGTCTGCTTAGAAATGAATAAGAAACTCAGTAGCAGTAAAAAAAAAAACTATACAAATTTTTTTTTTGAGACAACGTCTCACTATGGTCCAGGCTGGCCTCAAACTCAGTGATCTCCCTGCCTTAGCCTCCTGAGTGCTGAGATTCTGGTGTGTGCCACCACACTTGGCTACACATATCTTTACAGAGAAGACATTTACAGAACCATAGGTTAGACAACCAACATTATTTTTCAATGCCTACCTGAGTCTCTGATTCAAAGAACAAAGATGACTTATAACACCAAAACTAAATTTATTTTTAGTAGATATGCAACCTACTGGCATTTATCATTAATTTCTTCAAATAAATATTCCAGAATTAATATCTAGTACCTCAGCAATAGAAGACCAGTTAGAAGAGAACAACATTCCTGAACATCAAGCCATAGGATGCAAGCGACTTAAATTTCAACCATCTGATTTCCACAGCCACTCTGTTGAGCATCATTTCCCCAGTGAACTGCTGACATATAAAAATGTTTCACAACCATCCAGGGCACTAAGGTAGAATGTACAGTTCAGGGCAAAACTCATACCACTGAACTATATATAACTTGAGGAAGTATAATGTAAGCTTTCCAAAGACATCCAGAAAGCACTGTTATTCAATGCAGCCCAAAAGGGGAACCTACCCAATGTTCATCAACAGATAAATGGTTAAACAAAGTGTTGCATGCACACACAATAAAGTATTGTTTACTCTTCAAAAAGAAATTGTAATTCATACTACAACATGGCTGAACCTTAAAGACATTATCTTTAATAAAGTAACCTATGCACAAAAGAACAAATATTGCTGATTCCATTGCATTAGGTACACAGGTTAGTCAAATTCAGAGACAGAAAGTAGAATGGATGTGAATGAGAATTTGGGGTAACAGGGAATGAATGAGTCAAGATTAGACATGAGAAAATAAAACGTTCTGGAAATGAATAGTGGTGATGAATGCACAACAATGAAATTTCTTAATGATGGTGAACTGTATCCTTAAAAAAATGGCTAACATAAAAAATTTTATGTGATACATACTATATATAATAAGAAAAAATAGTTTGCAATGGTAAAGCCGAATGAGCTCTACCTCCTAAAAACAGTACTGCACATGTTCAACACATACAGGGTCTTAAAATATCAACTGCTTGCACCTATAATTTATACCTATAAATATCTCCACCACTGCTGCTCCTTTGTATAAACACTCCACATAGAACCACAACTGCTTTGAGAAACCTCAGAGATGGAAAAACACCCTCCAGCTTCATGAAGACTAATGGTTTTCACACTTAGAAATTCATCGTAGATGTCCTAGGCAGTATTGTGGAGAGTAAGGGAAGATAATGCTACAAAGCCCTCTCTCACCTCACAGAGCAGTTCTTCCTTTGTCTTTTTAGCCTATTAAACTCACTGATGAGAAGTAGTATAGTATAATTCAGACTACTTAATATTCTTTCCCTCTTACTCTCCTCCCCTTCCTCCCTTTCTCTCTCTCTCTCTAATTCACTATACAAAATAGTGAAAGTCTCTTTTCAAATACAACCCTTGAATTAAGATCAGAGTTAAGTCATACGGTCACGGTCACAGTCACACACATAGTGACAATGCTGGGACAGAAATAAGGACTTCTAAATTTCTACCTGCTGTTAACTCCAAAATAGAAAGGTTTAAAAGATAAAGTTCACACATTCTAAGTAACAGTAAGTGTGTAGATAATTCATAATTACTACGCTACCTTTTAAAATAATGTTTCACTGAGTATGTACATCATGGAATTCAGGACATTAGTCACTAACTGATAAATTTAAAATGATTCCTACATTTTCTATAGCAAACTGAGCTTTGTTCAAATGTAATAAAGATAAATGGGACCTAGTAATCTTTTTGTCTCAACAAAGACAGACTCTTTAAAACATGTGGTTCCAAAATGCTTAAAACCCAAGATATATTCACACTCATCATTGTTTCCAGTGTTAAATTTTAAACTAGTATTTCATTGCTTAACAATTCTGATACATTATAAACAACAACCATATTGGACACAGTTTAAAGGAGCCAATACACAGAAAGCATTAAACCATTACTCATGATGATAACAGAATATAACCATAGAATACCTACTTGTGTTTGTCAAACATATATAGAACATGATTTGAGCACAAGCCTGCTACATTTATGAGAATACAGCCAGGATATCAAGACTTAAGTGTCAGATATAACCCAAACCTGATGGAAATGTAAACAGCAGCTGTGCATCCTTTGATCAGCCTTTGTACTGTTTAGTATATAACTCAGTTTTCCATTTTAAAAGCCAAAGCACAAAACATTAACAACTATTAAACTTATGTGGTATGTACAAGAGTCTCTATTATAATATTAATTTTCTCTATAAGAAATATTTGTACTTTTAATCGGTGATAATTTAAAAATTTCCTATTCAAAGATATATTTTCACCCTCCAAGGATTTAAATGAAAACCACAGGGAGGAAGGAGAGAAGGAAGGAGAAAGAGAGGGAGGGGAAATGGTGGAGTGGTAAGCCATAACTCAGTCTCGTCTAGATTCAAAATCCAGACACTGGAAAAAAACAACATGGTGAAGAAAAACAGAGAGACATTGATCCCCAGGAACCAGGAAGGATCTAACAGGAAAACTAAAACCTACAGAAAAACTACAAAGACTGAACACAACATGGAAAAGGGAAGAAAACATTTGCACTTTCTCCTCAGTTACCATCTTGTTGCCCGCAGGAAAGGAAATAGAATCTACAGGGACAAAGTGAAAGCTGAGGACTCCAGAGGACTTTAGGGAGAAATGGAACAGACTACTACTGGGTGCTATGTGTACCAGGGAGAGCACAGGATTCTGCTCCCACCTTCAACAGGCATCTGTTGGCGAATAGCTCCAGTCTAAGCTCCCAGCACAAGAGTGCTTGATCAAACATCACTCCAGTGATGGGTTGTTTAAACTCAGGATTTAAGCAGCCACAGGACAGCTTCACTTCAGGGCTCCCACTATTGTTCCCACAGTGGGTGAAAAAACAGCCATTGGAGACATCACTGATCAGGGATCAGGTGGGAAAGTGACACCCTGAGGGGTCTGAGCTAAAGAATACAAGCATTGGGGCTGGGGATATAGCTCAGTGGAATAAGCGCTTGCCTAGCAAGCGCAGGGTCCTGAGTTCGATCCCCAGTACCGCCAAAAAAAAAAAAAAAGAATACAAGCACTACCCCTACATCCAGAGGCCAGGCTCAGCCTGAGTTGCTTTAGATTTAAAAGTCCTGTTATTGGAGCCCTCACCCTAATGCTACTGCCTGCTGGTGCCTCCATTCAGCACATATCTATTCTCTGAATGCCTTCTTTACCAGTGTGAGCAGTGACTTGATGTGGTCACTGTCCAAAACTGTAGATCCCAAAAGAAAACCACACATTCAAAATCACAGAGGTAAATCAATCTCTTTCTTCCTTTCCCTTCTTTTTCATATGCATTGATTTTTGTTGGTTGTTTTGTTTTTATTTCTTTTTGCTTGTTTTCTTCCCTCCTTCCGTCTTCAATTTAGTAGGGTTTGGGGAATTTACTTTTGTCCTTTTTCTTTGCTTCTTATTTCTCTTTCTTCCTTTCCCTTTTACTTGTTCTTTTAAATTCTCTATTTTTAATCCCCACGGGTTTTTTTCTCCCTCTTGTATCTATTTGTCACTAGCTTGCTCTTACCTTTGCCTAATTCTGTAAACATACTTCTATTCCCCAACAGAAGCCCTTATACCACTTCTCCCTCCTCCTCCTCCTCTTCCTCCTCCTCCTATCATACAGCTTAAGGTTTCAAATTTTTCCTCTTGCATTGTTTCCAACTCCCTATTGTCTTTAAAGTTTGGATAGTCTTTAGATAGTTAACTCCATAAAATTACTGTTGAATTCTGTTCTACCATTAGGCAAAATGTAGTCACATTTAGTATATACTAACTGTAAGTCAATCCCTGGGTTTTCTTAAGGTCTACACCATTAATTGTGGATTTTTTCCCAAGGGTTAAGGGTGGTAGGTAATTGGTTCCTATGGTATGTTAATATTCAATCTGTCTTGCACAATACTACTGTAGCTGATTTGCTTGATATTATCAGCTATTAATAGTTTTTCCTCTGTAAGCCAACAGATTACCTTTGTGACATTAAAAATACAATACTTAGTTCACAAACACTGCTGTTTATAAATAATTTGGTTTGCAAACAAAAGCATTCAATAAAATTTTCTTTCTAAGCACAAACCCTTCATCAAATGACAAATATGGCCATAGCCATCTTTCCCACATAATCACAAATAGAGCCATCTTCTCCAAAGTGGCAAAACAAAGTAAGTTCGTAAACTGACGTACCACTGTACTGCAATACATTATTCTCAGAGAACACTGTGTTGAGTCAAATATACTGAATCCTCCCCTCCTAAATTAACCAAGGTAGTCAAATCTTGGAGCTGAGGCAAAGGTCTATAGGTAGGCACACCCGAAGTACATCACTGAAAAATGACTAAAGAGATTTCTAAACTAACAAAGTCTTTACACTATAAACCTCCACAAGCCTCAAAACAAAACACAATAGGAACATGAGAAGACACAGTATCAAAATATTTCCCCCAACTCCTAACTCCCCAAAGCCAATTCAAGGGCCTTTGAGAAGAGCATAAGGCACACACCCGAATTACACAAAAGCGTAACAGAAGAGGCTACAAACCAAATTAAGGACGTACTCAGTGGGATCACAGCAAGCATAACTAAACAGATGATGGAAGTAATGATCAAAATGATCAAGGACCTTTCAAAGACACTAACAAAATGCTAGCTCAATTAAACGAAACTATACAAAATACGAATGACTAGTTTAGCAAAGACTAGAGTCCTTAAAAAGGTTTCAGTAAAATCCATAAGATTAAAAACATTAAAATTACATTAAAAGTATGGACAGTAGAAGTGATTAACGTAAGAAGAGAACTTCAGAACTAGAAGATAATGTTGCCTTCAGAGACCAACTGCTTGAAAATACCTTAAAAGTGATAAAAGAACATGAAAAATGGATTTGACTATAAGTGAAATAAGTGAAAAATTGAAAGATCACACAAATGGCATAAAAATCCTGTTCACAGAAATGGCAGAAATCTTCCCAAATATAGGGAAAAAAATAAACATATAGGTAAGTGGTACAGAAGCCCAAATTGTCATGACCAGAAAAAAACCTCCTCATGCTACGTTATATTCAAAGTACCAAAGGTCCACCACAAGGACAAAATCCTAAAAGCTGTTAGAGAAGAGCAATGAATAACATACAGAGCTAAACCCACCAGAATTACAGCAGGCTTGTCAACACAAACCTTAAAGGCGAGGAGGACTTGAAGAGAAGTGTTTCCAACCATGAAGGTAACAGTGCATAAATTGGATATCCACACACAAATTGAGTATAGCCCCACTGACCTAACCATATATTAAACTAAAATCAAAACAGATCAAAGATCTAAATGCTAAAACAGAAACAATCTGCTGGAAGATAAAATAGGTATAACTCTTGAAGACATAGCTGTAGACAAGGCCTTTTTGAACAGAACCTCAGTGACGTAAGAAATAATACCAACATCCTATCAAATTAAAGATTCTGCACAATAAAAGAAACAACAAACTGAATGAAGAGATAAACTATACATGGAGAAAAAAATTGCCAGCTTCTCTTCAAAGGACAAATTCCTAGAATATATCAAGAAGTCCAAACAATTAACCCCTCCCAGATTTAAAAATAAAATCAAAAATTGGACATCTGAAATGAAGAGACACTTCTCAGATGAGTAAGTACAAATGGCTAATGAATACATGAAAAAAATGTTCAAAATCACTAGCCACTCAAAATATGCAAATAAAACAAAACTGAGATTCTATCTCACTCCAAAAAGACTGGCTGTGGGAATTAAGCAGTAGCAAATGCTGGTAAAGCTGTGAGGCAAAGGGATCCTTCTCCATTGCTGGTGGGAGTGTAAGCAGTACGACCACTGTGCTGGTCAGTATAGGGAGTCCTCAAAGAAACAGAGCTAGAGGCTCCATTTGACCCAGCTATTCCCCTTCTAGATGGGTATCTTTCAGAAAAAGTTAAAGACATCATATTTTCATAATACATGCATACCCATGTTTATAGCAGCACAATTCATAATAACTAAATTTTAGAAGCAGCCTGTATGTCCATCAACAGATGCGTGGACATTTACACACAATGGAGCACTACTCTGCCACTGTCATGGGAAATGGGTGCACTCTGAGACCACAATGTTAAATGAAACAAATCAGACAGTTTAAACATAAAATCGTTTCTCTCACATAAGAAAATGGAAAATAAAACATTGGGACAATAGGAAAAAAAAGGAAAAAAGTTATTGTAATCCAGTATGGCTAATGCACCCAAAGTATACCTTGATGTAGTAGAATTGTTTTATGTGATTTGTATTTTTTGGCTTGTTAGCTATTAGTCTGTATGTATAATTAAACCTTTATAAAACCTTATAAAATAAATACAATGCTGAGGGGGAGGGTGAAAACTGATATGTGTTATGCACATGTACCAATTCTCCATAATGAATATGATCATTACGTACTCCAAAAACACATTAATAAAAATTCCCTTTAAAAAGACTTTCACATACCCTAAGTACTACTTTAGAAATTATAAAAAATCATGACATGATGGAATCACCTTTAAAGAAACAAACAAAAAATAAAACAGATTGCCAAAATAGAATATTCTATCAAGGGATCAAAATATAAAAGACTTGCCAAGTGTGGTGGCATGTGCCTGTAATCCCAGCACTCAGGAGGCTGAGACAGGAGGATCACTGCAAGTTCGAGGCCAGCCTGGGCTACAAAGTGAGTTCTAGGCTAGCCCAAACTGCATCGTGAAACCCTGTCTCAAAAACATGAAAAAAAAAAAAAACATACATATATAATTAACACAGAAAGAAAGTAAAAAGCTAGAAAGATCATTAAAAAGCTGGAAACAAAAAAACAAGAAGTCAAAAACAGAGAATTTAGACAATCCCTCATCCAAATACCTCAAGCTTAAAGAAGAAAAGATATGAAAAACATGAAGGAATATATCAAAAGTAAAGCAAGAAACCTGCAGAAATTTTCTTAGAGACAGAGATACATAAGTTTTCAAACTAAAAGAGTTTGGTAAAAGAAAGATGCCCGCCATACCTAGTCATATTTTCACATAATTCTAGAACATCAACTTAAAGACACAATGCTAAAAGTCTGCAACGAGAAATACAAGTAAGTCATCTGTAA
Source organism: Dinomys branickii (assembly GCA_004027595.1). Taxonomy (NCBI): domain Eukaryota; kingdom Metazoa; phylum Chordata; class Mammalia; order Rodentia; family Dinomyidae; genus Dinomys; species Dinomys branickii. The sequence goes on from PVLD010002017.1 coordinate 97,155, forward strand.
GTAATGTCTCTGCTGCGATCAAGACATACCAAGGCTCCCAGAACCCCCAGGACACCGTTCTCCCTTCCCTAACACGAAAATCCAACTCAGACGTTTGATTCTCTGTGAAACTTGTTACCAAATATTTTCTCAAAAACGATCTCATGTCCCCTACAACTTTGATTTGACATTCGATCTATATTACCTTATGCCCTAGTGTGTGTGTGTGTGTGTGTGTGTGTGCGTGCACGCATGCGCGCGCGCAAAATGGCAGTAATTCTCCTGCCTCAGCCTCCCAAGAGCCTTATTTCTCAAATGTTATTTCTTGGAATTTCGTTTCAACTGTTGGCTCTCACAAACTAAAGATGCTGTCTTGCAAAGTTTGTTTTTTTAAACCTTTCAAAGATCACTGCATCCACAAGAAATCAAACATCAAGTGGATCTGAAACTAGTTCCTAAACATAACTTTGTTCTTTTTTCCCTAAATTCATGAACAACTTTTATATTTGCATTCATAACTAAAGTTCCTAGAGATCTTAGGACAAAACACACAAATGCTAAGAGATTATTTCATTTAATGTTACTTCAAAGCTCACACAAACTGCAAGTTATGAACTATAATTTCAAAGCACTTATCCCAAACAGCACCCAGCAGTGTTTTCTACTGGCTGATGGTAAGCAACTCAGAAAGAGACAACAAAAGAATTACCTTATGGACTGGGGTGGGGAAGTAGAAACACATGTTCTGCGCAATAAAACAATTACCATTAACCAGAATCAGTGCCAGTAGTTGCCTAGTCCTTATCCAGATGAAGAGCCTTGCGTAACCATGAAATTCCAATGAAGTCTGAGGCTAAAGTTTTTGTATCCCATGATCAAGTTCTAAAGAGTGTATTGTAAGAGAAAAATACCTATTATCCTATCCTCCCAAACTTTTAATAATTGCTGAGAAGATGCAGAACAAAAATCACAGCTCATCATGATTATTACAAAGCACTAGTTTTAAAAAAAAAACCCAACCAATACAACTTTTAGAAGAGCTTTTTAATCATCTACTTGTTAAATATACAAAGATTTTGCCCATGAACTCTCCATAAGTGACGAAACTATGAAGGAAAGAACACAAATATATAAATGCCGCTCTAGTTCTAAATTTAACTCTCCTGTTCAAAGGGGTTCAAAGTACAGAGATCCCTTAAGTTTCATAATTACTACTTCTACACCCTTTCTTTCTTAGACTTCAAGTATGTAGTTCAGTTAGTGGCCAAGATAATACAAATGGACTGTGTTTAAGAATTAGTTTTATACTACTTTTTACTAGAAATTCTACAAAATAAATAGGGAGGTTTCTTTTAAGAATACTTCCTTTCTGTTAAGAGCTCTTGTTTCTTGCTCAGTATAGCTCCCCACTGATTTTTCAAAGAAACTAAAAAGACTGGGACTCCATTTTGAGCTCTGATAAGAAATGTAATTATGAATTATCAGTCTAATAAAAATCAATAGCATTCCTAGTCAAATAAATTGTTACTGAAGTTTTCATATAATATATCTTTATTCTAAGGTTATAGGTAAAAACCCTGAGTATATACACACACACATACACACTCTTCCCTTGTAAACTTAGCTATTTTAAAAACAACAAACTATGTAAAGCATCCGTATCAAAAGACTTGTACCTTCTAACAACCTGTTTTTGTTGGCAAATATAATGCCTGCCTCTCCAGGAAGACTAAATATATTTGAGATCTAATGAAATTTGAATTGAAATCCCTGGGAAATTACTTTAAAATATAAAATGATATATTCTGCACCAGTTTTTTAATCATAAATTTACCATTTGCTTTATAGGTCTCAATGCCAGGACTACTTGTAAATCATTAGTATTATTATGGAATTATTACCATAATAGAACTATTATTTCATTGGACCACCTAGATTCAATGAAACTTTATTTTAAAAAGTTTTCTGAAGATACTATTTTAAATTAATATGTTCCTAATATTTTCAGTTAGATGCTACAATATAATTTCTAATTTAAAATATTCAATGAATAAATTAAAAATATCAGACATCTATAAACTAATATGTACACAATACTTTTAACTTATTAGACATGGAAATTTAACTTACTAAAAGAAAGACACTGATGACGTAAATTGTTGGGTATCCCTTCATTCTTTCCATGGATGGAACTTAACATGCTGACAAATCTATAAATTATGGGGCTAGTCAATTTCACATTGACAGGAGAGCACATGTTCATTTTATTTAGCAGTTAGCAAATCGAGCATTGCAATAAAATACAGACTATTAAAATGGTATTTGTTGTATAAGCATTTGGGATTTTGAGATGAATTTTTATACTAAGCCTAACCTTGTGTGCTTACATCCAACCCTGATGAGCCTATGTATGTGTATCAAATTAGTGGTGGCCCTCTGTGCTGAGCACTAAATTAACCTAACTGAGGTTGATGGCAATAAGAAATTGGGAAAATGGGAGGACCTCTGTACAAGAGGGAACAATTTATTTCCAACCAACCCATAAAGTGATTGGTTGCAGTTGGGTACTGGTTGAGAACTATAACAAAAAATATCAGGCAAAGAATATCATCAAAGAGTACTTCAAATGGAAGAAATGAACAGATAAACAATTTGGCTCACTTTCCTTACCAGAAAAAGTAGGTAGGTAGGTGGGAAGGTAGATAGGAAGGAAATCTACTGTGTTGATTAGCAAGTGGTAAGGATTTACAGGTAGAAAACACTCAAATTCCCTAAGTACAACTTGCAGTTGAACTGAAAAGCCAGAAGAAAAAGGATAAACAATAATGTCAGAGTTAGTAAGAGGTATAAAAAATATATACATGTAGTTGGATCTTTGGCTCCTTCTTCCCCAAGTAAACTTTTAAAAGAGCAAATTGCATTCATCAACTTAAGACTAGAGAATCAGTAACTTACTACTGAAGTTCATAAGATAATGGAAATACCAATCCCTCAGCTTGCAAAAATCCTTTCTTTGCTTGTGTTGAGTCTTTTATTTGATCAAGAAGAATACTCACATGTGTGGGTTTTGGACTCCTGTAGTATTGGGATTCAGAGTAAACCTTGCTGTAGATTTGACAGGTGGGTTTGCAAAATTCAACTTCAGTGCTTTGCGTTTACCTGAGAAATAACAAATAAGAAATAAAAGTTCCAAGTACTATAAAACAAGTATTTTTCTAATAGCGTAAGAAATTCATACTAAAGACAGAAAATTTTGCTTAAACAAATAGTCAGCATAGGACAGTATTTTGAAAGGCAATAAAGAATGTCTTAAAATTAAGAAAATGAAAATTATCTGCATTTATTACTAACCACAAATCACTCACTGCACTACAGTCTATCGGATAATCATGCCCAGTGCTTCAAACTTACATTTTCCAAAGGAATTACATACTTTTGCAAAGGAAAATACCAGTCACTGTAAGAACTGTTTCTTTCACCAGATCAAAAAATTATAAAATGCTGTATCTCCAGTGTTATAATTTAATATTTATAGTAATAAAAATTATTTTGCATCCAGGTTAATATAAAAATTCATTTTAGGAACTGAAGCATTCTGCAACCATAATGGGTTAAATACATTATAGTACAGTCAACTTCAAGTTAATAACACAGGTATTCCAAATAATTAAATTCTTGAAGCAGTTTCTTTGGGATATGAAGGGGAGGTAGCAATTTTTTTTATTACAAAAGTAAAACGTGTTTAACACAGAAAAACCAGAAAAGTTAAGAGATCAACATACATGTTTTATAGATACACATCTATATAATACAATAGCACTTTCTAAAAAATTATACACTTTTTAATCCAATTATCCCAAAATAATCATTGTTTACTTTTTACTACAGACTTTTTTCTACACAGACACAGACATAGATGTGTGTTTTCTCTGTAATTTAAATAGACCATGACACTGTTTCTTCTTTTCTTTTCTGGTTCAGTCGCTTGTTTTGAGGCTGGCTGGTTGGTTGGTGTTGGAGGCCAGGTTTGTTATGTAGCCCCGGCTGGCAGGTTGGTTGGTGTTGGAGGCCAGGTTTGCTATGTAGCCCCAGCTGGCACTGAACTTACTATGCAGTACAGTACAAGCAAGCTTCAACCTCACAATCCTCCTACCTCAGCCTCCCCAGTGCTGGGATTAGAGGCCTACACCACCACGCCTAACAGTGGCACTTTTTTTTTTCACAAATCATATTGCTTTATCAATACATCTTACAGAATCATTTTTTTAGAATTTATATAGATACTTTATAACAGAATTTGAACTGTAAAGATCTGCAGCAAATCTTGGCTTCGTGTTCATATTAATAGCACTTTTACCTGCACTCATGCTTCATAATATATCATATGTGTATCAACCTACTTTAAAAAAAATTGCAATCCTCTTTCCCACCTCAGGGGATTCAGAAGATACTTGGAGGGGAATGCAAGGATAAGAGCATTGAGCTCTATACCACAACTCCCAGATCAGCTATCAGGAACTAGCCTTTCTATCTAGGACTATGTGAATTTCCAAGAACACTACACACATTCACTTTCAGGAATAACGACAGTACACCATGAATTTTCCACAAAGATGACCCTTTTAGATATCTAACGGTATTTTAAACCATTTTTAGGGCTTGGGATATAGCTCAGTGGCATAAGCACCTGCCTGGCAAGTGCAAGGTCCTGAGTTTGATTCCAAGTAACAAGAAAATTTTAGCTAACAGCAGTAAAGGACATCCAAAGTACATCTGCAAAGGGCATTCTATGCAACATCAAATTTCCCTGTATTAAAAAACAAAATAAATATTACCAAAAAAAGTTTACGAACTTAAAATATGGGAAATTCTTACCACATAAGTCAAGGAACAAAAAACTTGACAACAGGCTCTGCATGGTGGTGCATGTCTATAATCCCAGCACTCAGGAAGCTGAGGCAGGAGGATCATTGCGAGTTCAAGGCCAACCTGGGCTACAAAGAGAGCTCAAGGCCAGCCTGAACTGCATAGTAAGATCCTGTCTCAAAAAGACAAGGAAAAAAAAATCTTGACAAGGACATGAATATACAAACTAGAAAAACATACATGAAAAGATATTAACACCAAAAACATTTTAAAACTTTTGCTCATGTGAAGTTGGCAAAGTCTGGGGTTTTTATATTAAATATCGAAATGGCACCATGTTGATCAGAATGACTAGGTAAAGAATCAGTAATATAATAAATTGCTCATAGAAAGTAAACAAAGAATTTTCTGATGAGCGTTCAAAAATATATCAAAAACATTTAAAGATTATGCTCTTTTACTTATTACAAATTTGTCTTTAATATTTTAAGGCAGAGCATTATTCCCACACCTAACCAAACTCATTGCACTGTATTCTGATACTGCATGAAACTAATGAGTCCTTCCTTCAATTTTCTCCTATTTTTAATAAGACTGTCTGTATCCAACGCTTGTTTCACGATTGTTTTGAAAGCACATACTTTAGCTTGTCTTTTACTGTCTAGGCACAAAAATGGAAAGAGATTATTTCCTTCCCTTGAGACAGGGTCTTGCTACATAGTTCAAACTAACCTTGAACTCACTGTCTAGCACAGGCTGGCCTCAAACTCCTAAGGATCCTCCTGCCTCAGCCTCCTAAATGCTGGAATTGCAAGTAAGCAACACCACACCCAGCAACACTCTGAGTCATCCCTACTGGATAGAACTGATTTGGGTAAGACTGAGGTCTTCTGAGTTGATGATATTTAGGTAAAATTTTGATCTGAGTTGACAGTATAATAAGGTAAAAACTTTTGGAATATTAAGGTAGTGTGAATACATTTTGGAAGGAGGATGCATGTGAATACAGTATTTGGAAACCAGAGGGCAGATTACAGTCGGCTGAATGGTAACCCCACAGATACCAGGTCCTAATCCCTGCAAGGTAGGAGATTAGGACAAGGCAAATAGGCTGAGGAAGCAGGTGTGACCCGTCAACAACTGACATCCAGGAAGCGCACAGAAAAAAAAGTTCCGAAAACCTCATACCCAGAACCAATCAAAGAATGCTAACTTCAATTCTTCTTGCAAGAATGTAAGCAAGTTTTTGATAGGATGGGCTAAAACTGATGTTAGCCTGAGGAATGGAGGATACAAAAGACAGGCACCACCAAGCTCTCTCTTAGCCCACTGTGCTCTCCTCCTCAGTGGTCTGCTCTCATCCAGCAGAGTACACCTCCTTTCCAACTTCTAACTACCCCACGCTCACTCTGCAGAGCACGCTTTTTTTCCTACCTTTAATAAATGTAAAACGCCATTACTATACCTTTTGCACTTGTCTTGACCAGTTCTTTGGGACAAAAAGAACCTAGAAAACACCTCTGAAAAGGTGATCCTAGAACCTAGAATCTATGAATATTAATTTATATGCTAAGTATATGCAGGAAATATGAAAAATCTTTGCAACCCTAAATCTAAATGAATTCAAAGCCAATAAATTGCCAAGTCAAAAGCTGAGCATCACCTGTCATAAGGTATGTGTCTGAAACCAGCCAGTACATGATCCATGATTTCCATATGAAAACAAAACATAATAAAATCACATGCAGAGCAAAGCTAGGGCAAAGAATCACTATGAAAATCATCCAAAGAAAAACAATATACTGGGCCTTCTTCAAAAGTTCAATTTCGCAGACAGTAAGTAAACTCTATGGGCAAATAATAAAATATATTACTAAAGTTTAGACTTACTCAAACTGTTTTCTTCAAAATAAATATTTGTATTTAAAATATACAGAAGCCAGATGTGGTGGCACATGTCTATAATCTCAGTGCTCAGAAGGCTGAGGAAGGAGGACTGCTGCTAGTTTGTGGCCAGCTTGGGTTACAAAGCGAGTTCAAGGCCAGCCTGAACTATATAGTGAAACCTTGCCTCAAAAAGACTAAATAAATCAATAAATAAAATACAAAGAAACCGAGTGTGATGGAACATACCTACAATCCTAGCACTTGGAAGGCTGAACCAAGAGGACTGCCATGAGTTCAAGGCCAGTCTAACAGAGTGAGCTCAAGGCCAGGCTGAACTACAAGGTAAGAGTTTATTCCATAAAGCCAAAATTAATTAATTTTAAAAACACGGAGATTCTTTTTCAGCACTGTATTCACAGTTAAACCAAAAAATTAGAGCCATTTACTTCACAAAAATGTACAAAACTGACTTACATAAATTAGATTTTAAGCACACTCTAATGCTTCAAAAACACCTGTAATTATCCCAAAATTTCACTAAAAAAAACTATAATAAATAACTCCACATAAGTTCAAAGTGTCTCCAAACAAGCATGACTCAATTCTAAACCTAGTGTCAATGAGTTTAGAGTAAGACCAAGTTAGAATGCCTATTTTCATGTATATACCTCACCTCTCCAAATGATTACATTAAGATGAATTCACAAGGTAGTCCAGAGGAGGAAAAGCACCAAGAGTCAAGCGAAGGACACATTCAGGGAAGGCAGAGGGAGGGGCTTCTACAACTCGCAGCGAGGGTTGCTTGGTAGTGCCTGTCTCTGCCTATCTGCACACAAGACTTTTTGCTCACCCCCAGCCCCAATACCCCCTCCCTCACTCCCTTCTCTGAATACCACCAATACCGCTCTCACAGCTGGCTCTTGTTAAAGGGCCAAAAGATCAAACTTGATCAAATCCTGCCACTATGTATTCAGGTTGTTGTTTGTTTGTTTTTCTGGTACCAGGAATTGAAACCAAGGACTTGTGCATGCTCAGCACCCGCTCTACCACTGAGCTACACCTCCAGCCCAAAGTCAGATATTTGAATCATAAAAATTACAAAGAAATATGACATTAGCATACTTTTCTTTTTTCAAAAGCCTGAATCAACTTTCACTGCAAGATAAGAAAATGACACAATAAATAGCCTGTGAAGATTTTTAGGTGACAACAGAGATAACAATATTTGCAGAACAGAATTTAAAAGAATTAATCAAAAAGATTATAAATTTGTGATCATATTCCATTGGTGGAACCATCATGTAATCAATAACCAATCCATAGAAATAAACAAAGCCTCCTCTGAAATACAACAGGAAAGAAACCCGGCATGGTCAAACATCTTAAATTACTTATTTAAAAGAGATTTCCTGTGAGGAAATTCTCTGTAGACTACAACCTAAGATCACTGCCTGCTACAGAAAACATTCAAGTGTTTACTGATCTGGAAATAAATTTGATATGCAAAGCACCAGACAACTGAACTCTAGCCAGTTAAATAACAAGTAATACAAATTAATTCTGTAATCCATTTCTGTTGTTTACAACTCAGAATTTGATTAATAAGGAAAATAACATCTATCCTCATTACACTTCCCAAGCACTGCTCTACCCTTTGAGGCAACACTGCTACGCTGCTTAGATTTTTTCCAGTCACGGGCTACAGAAGAAAAAGAACATTTGTTCAATTCCTTGGAAAAATTAGAATTATACCAGGCCCAGATCCTGGCCTACATAACTCAGCAGCGCTAGGCCCTGCCCAGCCACTTCACGGGCTGAGAGGATCAACCTCTCAGGACCACCCTCAAAATTCTGGAGTCCAACCTTGGCCTTGGCCTATGGAGAACACCCAGAAGCATTCAAACAAGCTTTTCTCATCATAAAAGGTCGTCCTCACAGTTGTCATGAAGAAAGACTGCCAAATATGAGATCCTCAAGGATATTAAGAACCATGACTCTGAAGATCAGGGATTGGGCCTAGTAGATCCACACTCACTAAGGCACACAAATACCCTTCGCTCTAATTCTGAGCAATTTAGGCTCACAAATTACTGAAGTTAAATGAAAGATGTCATTTTGAAAACATAAAGACTACCCAGAAAAACTTTTTAGTCACCTTTAACTGCTAGTTATCAAGAGAGTAGCACAAAATTTCAATCATGAAACTTTATGTTCAATTTTAAAAATGAGAAAATAAGTGACAAAAAAGAATTTAGTTTTTTTTTCCGCCCTAAAGTACTACAACAATGAGGAACTTACCTTATTTTGTAAACTCAAAAGAAAAAGAGAGAAAGCTACACACACCTGTAATCCCAGCACTCTGAGAAGCTGAGACAAGAAGATTCCAAATTTAAGCCCAGCCCACAGTATTACTTACCAAGGCCCTGCTCAAAATTTAAAAAACTTAAAAATGGGCTGGGAATGTAGTTTAGTGTGCTAGGTTTAACCCCCAGTACTACCAAGAAATAAATAAAAATGTAAACAGTGAGTGATCAAGCAAATAAGAGAAAAAGAAGATGAGAGACTTGGAATTATGAGATAAGCAACTTTGTCAATTCTGTCCTAGACATGGAATTATCAGGCATTCCACGTATCCATGCAGTAAATAAGCTACTACCAGTATATTGTACTGCACCATCCCCTTTCCAACCGTTCGTATTGTCATAGACAGCTGTGTTAGATAGGCAGTCAGACAAGGCCAGGCCCAGAAGGAGCCAACAGGAAAGACATGGTAAGATACCTGCAGGCCATGCCTCAAGACAAACGACTAAACAAATACACTCACATACCCCCCTAGGTGTAAACATCAGGGATTGATATTCTAAATAGGTAGCCTACACCTTGAAGAGTCATAGTCCCAACCCCTTGCAGGAAAAGCCCCTGTTCTGTATTAAAGCATGCTTTCTACACGTGACTCGCTTCCACATTTGATCCCAATTTAATCAATTTTACCTGAACAATTCTTATTGGCTAACCATAGTTTTATCCATTTTTCCCTTCTTTGGACCCACCTCATCTCATAGTTTTTCTCTATAAAAGTCCCTAGAAAAGACAGAGTCCTGGGTAACCCACTCAGGCCCCCCTTCTATCCCTCTCTTGGACAGAAGCTTTCTTTCCCACAATAAATATATTCTGCTCTTAACCTCCGTTATTCCTAAAATTCATTCTTCGATTTTAGAGAACATGAATTCATCTCAGGTATCATATAGGTTGCGAGTTTTTATTTTCCTGTATCGACATGATATACATAAGAGTGAAAATTATCAGAAAATTCATAAAATCTAACTCAGAACTTTGAACTCAAATGCATAAGGCACTGTCTTTCAACCATGCAACTAAACATTTTGGCCACTGAATTTTTCTAAGTTTATCCAGTAAATATTAGAAAGCAAGTAACTTCTGGCATATTTTCACACTTTTACATGTAAAATGGACTTCTGGGGGAGCCCAATGTAATACTTCACCTAGAAAATGATAAAGCAATATCACAATTACAAACAAGCTATTGTACCAGGTAGTGGAGACAGAAAGACAAGGTATCCGATCTATCCAGAATTTTGGCAAACTACCAATATTAAAAAGCCATGTGAAAGTAGGAGGCTAGAAAGTAGGAATAGGGAAAAATGCTTTTGCTAGATGCTAAATGATTGCCATTAAAAAGTAAAGTTATTTCCACAGTCTAGTGACCTACACATCTGTTAAATTATGATTAAAATGGTTCTTGGTAGCAATGTTGTGCTAAGAATATACTTTAAATATGCAATGGCTGGTAAATAGTAGGTATGAAAAAGTCGTAACTACTATGCATTAGTTTGAATTAAAGCCTAACTGAAAAGCATTGAATTCTCCAAAAGAGAAAACCAGAAAAAAGTTTGATAGCTTTTAATACAATAAAACACACCACCCACACTAACCATAGCCCTCTGAACACCAATCTCCAAGTTTCTTCAGTCTTGAAGCACACACTCACCTGGAAGCAGTCTCCAGTGAGCTTCCAGGCCCTTGACTCTGGACTGGTGTTACATTCTTGATTCCTTTTGTTACGCAGTCCCCATTTTCTTTCATCTACTGGATCTTCCAGCTCTCTAGTGCACAGAAAGCCATTGTAGATTCTGGCACCTCTGCTTCTACAAACAGCCACTATGGATTCTCCAGCCTCTGATCTTGTAAGATTAACTGGTAAGTCCCCTTATATCCCCTCTTCTATTAACTCTGTTCCTTTAGAGAAGCCTAACTAACACAGATTTTGGTACTGACTGTGGGGTGGTGGTTGTGACTATACCTGAGCTTTCACTTAAAAGCCTTTATAATTGATTTATAGGAGTTTGGAAAAATTTGAAAGTGCCAGCTAGAAAAGCCCTAGAATGCTGTAACCTCTACTCAAAGGTTAATTCTAATTCCACGCAGAACACCAGAATGCTGACAGAATGTATACAAATAGTATAGGCCAGGCTCATGAGATTTCAGATGGCAATGAGAATTATGGTAGAAAAGGCCATCCATGTTTCATTATGACAAAGAATTTGTCTATGTTTTATCTATGTGCTAAGACTTTGTATGAGACTGAATTTAAAGATGGCTAGAGGAAGAAATTTCAAGATAGCCCAACATTTAGGCTAGGGTATGGTACTGGTGGTTATGTCTATCTATAGTTAGAATCAAGAGCAGAATTAAATGATTTGTTTCCCTAAGTTCACTGATCCAGGCACTCACTCAGAGGTGCCTACAGTTGTGATCCAAGGAGGCCAGACTACTGTTGAAGCTGGTGACAGACCTTGGCACCAACCAGGGTGCTGGTTTCCTAGGCATTTAGAATGCCAGAGTTATAGGTCACAGATGCTTCCACCCAGATTTCAGAAGACAGGGAGGCCAAGAAAAGTGCCCAAGAAGGCAAAGCTTGAGGCAAAGAGAGTGAAGCCAAAGATGCAATGGAAACTCCAGGAACTTGGGAGATATCAGAAATACAAATGGTCTGCTGAAGCCAGACAGTGAACAGGGCCAACCCCAGAGAGAGGCTATCTGGGCTGCATCTAGCAATGCCACAGGGGTGAGGTTGCCCAAGTCCTCTGAATTCACATCTCACTACAACTGGTCCAAGTGCTGGACATAAAACTGCAAGATTTAATGTTTTACTCTGCTGATTTTTGGTCTAACTTTGGTCCAACTCTTTTCTACTCCTCTATTCTTCCCTTTTGGAATCAGAATGTTTACCCTGTCCCATTGTATGCTGGGAGCATTTAACTTCCTTTTTAACCTTCTCACAGGAACTAAGAGCTAAGAGTTTTCCTGAGTCTCAGAAGAGACTTTGGACTTTGACTTTTCAGCACTGCTGGAACTATTAAGACCGTTTGCTCTTAGACTACATATAGAGATATTCTACATACTGAGACACACAGGTCCTCTGGAGGCGGGCACAGTGTGATGGTGTAGACGTGGAACATCCTCCCACAGTCTCCACTGTTCAGAAGGGGGACTGTGGGGGTACTATACTCACCAATGGATCAATTCGTTCACTGGTGGCTTGCAGCTGACTGTGCTGTCAAGAGCAAGGACCTGACTGGAGGGGTGGCTCGCTGGAGGCATGACCTGGAAGGGTGGGTTTCTGCCCCTAGTTCTACCTTCTCTATTTCCTGGCTCATATAAGATTAGCAGTTTTCCTCCACCGTTATGTTTCTGCCAATCATGAACCGTGGACTCTAAAAACTATGAGCCAAAATAAATCTCTCCTCCTTTAAATTGTAAATGTCAAATATTTTGTCCCAGCAATTAGAAAATGACTGTTACATCTAAAAAGGAAAAAGAAAATGTAAGCTCAGCTCATTAAATAGGGAGTTCACCAGGTGTACTGGCACACACCTGTAATCCCAGCACTCAGGAGGCTGAGGCAAAAGAATCATTGCAAGTTTGAGGCTAGCCTGGGCTACATAGTGAGTTCAAGGCCAGCCTGAACTGCATAGCGAGACCCTGTCCCCAAAAGACATACATACATACATAAGGAGTTTATTAAGTTTCATTAAATACACCTTAAAATTCTTCCAACTTATTAATAGAAACTCACTCTTCATTCCCTGATTCAGCTACTTACCAACCTGGATGTTGATTTTATTAGCCTCTTTCTAATCACCTGTAATTTTACCTGAATTATACATAATGTCATCATTGTGGCACTCTAAAAGTAGCCACAACTCTGAGTTATGAATTAAAGCCAATAATAACTCTCAGACTCTGAATTACTTCTTTTATATACCAACAAACAAGAATATAATTCCTCAAGCTATACTAAAAACCCTTCTGGCAAAGACCTAAACAGTGCAATCGCCTCAAAAATAACCAAAACATCTAGTAATGTAGGTGGGCCCTGTCATGGTAATCCAAGTAGCATAGATGTCAAGGACTAGAGAAGCTTACCCAACACTCACGTAACTGCTCAAACAAACTTTGTTTGGCATACTCTCACATTTGGGTCGCTATAATCCCATTCTCCTGTGAGAGTTCCAGATTCATTAAGGGACACAACAGAATAGGTAATCTGGGGAATATCTGGAACTTCTCCCTACTTCCTATTTATCTATCCTCTTTTTTTTTGCTCTGTGTGTGTGTGTGTGTGTGTGTGTGTGTGTGTGTGTATTTAGTTTCTCATATCACAATTTCATTTACACTACTAATTTTCAGTTCATTGTGTAAGTTTTGTCCTATTATCTGTTTCTTTTTTGTAAAGGAGAATCATTTTGTTTGTCTTATACTTTGAAGACAATGATACACAGTATATTAAGTATTGCTATTATTTTGTTATGAAATTTTATTTTTTCATTAAATAAAATGGATATATTTTTGTATTAACTACATAGGGAAAACTGAAGCAGGATGGGGTTATACAGGGCCTCACTTATAAACAAAAAATATGAAAAATTAACAAAAAATACAAATAAATCATTAATATGAAAAACTAAATTCTTCTAGTTACATAACAAATTAAAATATAATTGCTGCTTTTTGTACAACACATAAATACTCCGTATCAGTGATAGCAAAGGTAATGAAAGAGTGGGTAGCCTCTTCAGAAATTATCATAGCTGTACTTTCACATTTGAGGTTATTTGATTAATATCTACCTTTCCTGATATCTTCTTGCTATCTGACAGGAGAACAAGAATTCTGTTAATTTCGTACATGCCTCAGTGCCTAGAACTATGCCAGATAAACAAGTAAACATGGATAAATGTATTGTGAATGTAAAGTGATCTACTTTTTAAGAAACAGTATCTGTCAAACATCTCAAAATATTCTTATGGTGAACTAATAACTACATGCCTAAGAATTAACCCTAGATAAAATTATACAAACCAGACATGGTGGCACATGCCTGTAATCCCAGTACACAGAAATCTGATGCAGGAAAATTGCTTTGAGTTCAAGGTCAGCCTGGGCAACATAATGAGTTCAAATCGAACATGTAGTACATATGAGACCCTGTCTCCAGGGAAGATGGTGACCAGGTGAGCAGCAAAGAGGAATCCTCCCAAAGAGAGATCTCTAGATCGAGACAGGCTCGGCGCGTATGGGCGCCGGGTCCACGGCTGCGAAATTCCAACTGAACGTGTTGCTCTGCACTACCTCAGCCTCGGCGAGGAGGCTCAATATGCTGCTGCGAGGAGCGGGCAATCCCGGAGAGCTGGGTACCGGAGGCACTCGGCGCAGCACGCAGCCGGCAGTTCAGCCGAGTCCGCGCAACCCGAGGGCGCCGCAGCGGGACGGTCCCTCCGTCTCCCGACCATGGGCAGCTCGATGGCGGTTGCGGCCAGAAATTGCCTGTTTGGAGGCTGCGGAGCGGGGCCAACTCGCAGCCCGCGCTCCTCGGGCAGACTGCGCTAATCCAGGCTGCGGACGGGGGTCCTGCTCAGGTCCCCGACCCCGCAGCCAGTGCCCTCCTCGGCCTGAGCGCGGGCACTGCGGCGGCTGCGGTTGGCAGCTCCTGCAAGAGCGCCGAGGAGGCGGAGAAGCACTGGGGAGCAGCGGATCGCAGGCTGGGCACGAGATACTGGCACTTTGGAGCTCTCCTGCCTGCACAGATTCCAGAATGAGTGAGCTGATTGCTCGCCGCAACCAGATCTCTGACTAAGGGAGAAGCTGGACCCAGGGAGATACACCTGAGCGGCACTCCTGCCCGCACGATCCCAGGGACAGGTGAGTTGTTTGGGCGCCCCAGCCAGATTTCTGAGACGGGGAGAAGCTCTGCCCAGCGAGGGACATCCGAGCGGCCATACTGACTGCAAGGACCCCAGGACGGGAGAGGTGGGTGGGCGCCCCGACCGGATTTGTGAGTGGGGGAGGAGCTCCGCCCAGAGAGAAACACCTGAGTGGCCCCCTGCCTGCATGATCCCTGGGGCGGCGCGCTGTTTATGAGCCCCAGCAAGAACTTTGGGTTAGGAGCAGCTCGGCCCACAAAACAGCAAATGAGCAGCCTATTGAGCAGAACTCTCAGCAGAAAGCTTAAGGGACATTCTCCCGAAGACAAGGAGTCATTGGAGCAGCCTTTGCAACAAACCTTTGCCTGGTGAACTGCCTGGGTAATTTATTGCTCAATATTTTGAAACTCATACCCAAAAATGGAAAGACAGAAGAACAAACCGCAGTCTCAGAACTCAACCCCACCCAGAACAAGTCCTGGATGCGAGGATACAGGGGAACTAGGAAGCCACATACCTGCAAATTCTGAAACGATTGCATCTGAAATAAAGAAACAACTCCATCAGGCCATAGAAGAGCTTAAAGCAGAAATAAGCAACATACCTGCAATAATCTCTCACACAAAAAATGAACTGAAAACTATAATGGAAGAAATGTTACGTACACATAGAGAAGAAATAGATAAAAGCATAGAAGAAAGTAGGAAACAAATGGAAACGTTACAGGAGCAATTTAGGAATGAATTACCACGAATGACACAGGTCCAAAGAGATTGCCAGGAATTGAAAACTTCCACTGAAAGCTTGCAAAACCGCTTCAGTGAAACCGAAGATAGAATTTCAGACCTTGAAGACAGCATGGCAGCTTATGAACGTGAAAGGAAGGATCTCATAAAATCATCAAAGACCAAGAAAAATCAATCCAAGAGCTGCAAGATGAGGCAAAACGAAATAATATTCAAGTAATAGGAGTCAGTGAAACAACAGGAGACAACACAAATGATATAAAAAGAATATTTGCTGAATAGCAGAAAACTTCGCAAACAAGGTAAAAGATACTGAAGCACAGTTAATCGAGGCATATAGAACCCCAACAAGCCATAACCCAAAGAAAACCACACACAGACATAACAGTCAAGATCACAGACATCCAACAAAAGAACACAATATTAAAAGCTGCTAGAGGAAAGAAACAGATCACCTATCAAGGAAAGCCCATCAGAATCACAGTAGACTTCTCAACGGAAACCATGAAATTAACAAGAGCTTGGAATGAGGTATTACAGATTCTGAGACAAAACAGCTTCCCACCCAGACTGATGTATCCTGCAAAACTATCCTTCAAATTCAATGGAGAAATAAAACATTTCCACGACAAAGAACAACTGAAGAACTTCATGAGTGCCAAACCAGCACTGCAAGAAGCACTAAAAGATATTCCAGACAGAGAAAAAAATGACCACAATTTCAAGAACAACAATACAAAGAAATCCTCAAACAGAACAAGTAAACAGATAGCAAAAGTAGGAAAACAACCAGTAAATAACATGACCAGAATAAGCGAACATATATCCATTATAACCATTAATGTAAATGGCCTCAATTCACCAGTCAAAAGGAAAAGATTGGCAGAGTGGATTAAGGAAAACAATCTAACAATATGCTGTATACAGGAAACACATTTTACTCAAAAGGAAATCCACAGGCCGAAAGTTAAAGGATGGAAAACAATTCTCCATGCAACAGGTCCCCAGAAAAAAGCAGGTGTAGCTATTATGTTTACAGACAATGTAAACTTCAAACCAAAAATAATCAAAAGAGATAAAGAAGGCCATTACATACTAGTTAGGGGAAAGCTGCAAGAGGAAGAGATAACAATCCTAAACATTTATGCACCAAACAATGGAGCACGAAACTTTACAAGTCAAGTTTTAACAGATGTGAAAAATCAACTAACTAATAACACTACTTTAATGGGGGACCTAAACACCCCTCTGATGCAAAGAGACAGGTCAACTGGACAGAAACTCAGCAAAGAAATAACAGACCTGAACCAAAAGTGTGAACAAATGGACTTAGTAGATGTATACAGTGTTCCACCCCACAACATCAGAATACACATTTTTCTCAGCTGCACATGGGTCTTTCTCTAAAATTGACCACATTCTAGCTGACAGAGCATATCTACCTACATGCAAAAGAATTGAAGTTATCCCACGCATATTATCGGACCACAGTGCAGTGAAACTGGAAATTAATGACAAAGGGAATTCCAAAAACCGCATAAACACTTGGAAATTAGACAACCACCTCCTGAACAACCAATGGGTCACACAAGAAGTTAAAGAAGAAATTAAAAAATACCTACAAATAAATGAAAATGAAAGAACAACCTACCGGAATCTGTGGGATGCAATGAAAGCAGTCCTCAAGGGGAAATTTATACCAATGAACTCATATATAAAGAAAACAGAAAGACAGCAAATAAATAGCCTAATGCTATACCTCAAACTCTTAGAAAAAGAGCAACAAGCCAAACCAAAAGCCCAAAGAAGGGAGGAGATTATAAAACTCAGGGCAGAAATTAATGCAATTGAGATGAAGAAAACTCTACAAAAAATAAGTGAATCAAACAGGTGGTTCTTTGAAAGAATAAATAAAATTGATAAACCCCTAGACAACCTTATCAAAAAAAGAAGGGAAAGAACTCAAATTCATGCAACAAGGAATGAAAAGGATGAAATCATCACAGATCACACAGAAACCAGGAGATCATTAATACCTACTTTGAAAATCTTTACTCCCATAGGATAGAAAATTCAAAAGAAATGGACAGATTCCTAGAAAGGTACAAATTAACAAAATTGAATCAGGAAGACTCAAAAATCCTGAACAACCCAATATCAATTAACGAGATTGAAGATGTCATGAAAAACTTACCAAATAAGAAAAGCCCAGGCCCTGATGGATTCACAGCACAATTCTACAAAACATTCAGAGAAGATCTAATGCCAACACTCCTCAAAATCTTCAATGAAATCGAAAAGGAAGCAACTCTCCCCAACACATTTCGGGAGGCAAGTATCATACTGATACCAAAACCAGAGAAGGACCCAACCAAGAAAGAGAACTATAGGCCAATCTCTCTAATGAACATAGATGCAAAGATACTCAACAAAATACTAGCAAATAGAATACAGCGAATCATAAGGAAAATTATACACCACGACCAGGTAGGATTCATTCCAGGAATGCAGGGATGGTTCAATATTTGCAAATTAATTAATGTAATACATCATATCAATGCAGCCAAAGACAAAAACCACATGATCATCTTAATAGATGCAGAAAAGGCTTTCGATAAAGTCCAACATGCGTTCATGTTAAAAACCTTAGAAAAAAATAGGAATAGATGGCCTCTACCTCAATCTGATCAAAGTCATCTATGACAAACCAACAGCCAATATCATACTAAATGGACAAAAACTGGAAACTTTCACCTTAAAGTCAGGAACAAGACAAGGATGTCCACAGTCACCACTCCCATTCAACATAGTTCTGGAAGCATTAGCCAGAGCAATTAGACAAGAGAGAAATAAAAGGAATAAGGATAGGAAAGGAAGTTAAACTATCACTATTTGCAGATGACATGATACTATACATGGAGGACCCCAAAAACTCCACAAGAAAACTCCTGGAATTAATTGACAAATTCGGCAGTGTAACTGGATACAAAGTCAACACCCAAAAATCAATAGCATTCCTATACACGAACAACAAACAGACTGAGAGAGAAATTGAGGAAACCATACCTTTTACAGTAGCATCCAAGAAACTGAAATACGTAGGAATCAATCTAACAAAGAATGTGAAAGATTTATTCAGTGAAAACTACAGTACTTTGAAAAAAGAGATCAAAGAGGATTTCAATAAATGGGAAAACATACCCTGCTCATGGTTAGGAAGAACCAACATTGTGAAAATGGCCATACTACCAAAACTGTTGTACAGATTCAATGCAATTCCCATTAAGCTACCATTAGCATACCTCACAGATCTAGAGAAAATATGCCTTAAATTCATCTGGAACCAGAAGAGACCCAGAATAGCAAAAGCAATCCTGGGCAACAAGGACAAGTCAGGTGGAATCATAATCCCTGACCTGAAATTATACTACAAAGCTACTGTAATAAAACCAACCTGGTACTGGCTAAAAAACAGACCTGAGGATCAATGGAACAGACTGGAAGATGCAACCACAACGAAAAACACACTCAGCCACCTAGTATTTGACAAAGGGGCCAACCAAACTCACTGGAAAAAGGATGACCTGTTTAATAAATGGAAAAACTGGCTTACCTCTTGCCGAAAACTGAAAATAGATCCAAGTCTATCACCATGCACCAAACTCAGGTCAAAATGGATCACAGATCTCAACATTAAAACAGAAACTCTAAATCTATTGGAGGAGAAAGTAGGTGAAAATCTTGAAGATATAGGAGTAGGCAGAGAGTTCATGAACAAAAATGAAACTGCAAGGGAAACACTTCAAAGACTCAATAACTGGGACCTCATCCTACTGAAAAGTTTTTGTACATCTAAAGAAATCACCAGCAAAGTAAAAAGAAAACCCACAAATTGGGAAAAAATCCTAGCTGGCTGTCCCTCAGACAAACATCTTCTATCTAGAACATACAAAGAATTAAAAAACATGTACCTGACCAAATTCAAAGACCCAATCCAGAAATGGGCATCTGAGATGAATACACCCTTCTCAGATAAAGAAATACAAATGGCAAATAAATATATGAGAAAATGTTCCACATCCTTAGTCATTCGAGAAATGCGAATAAAAACAACACTGAGATTTCATCTCACCCCAGTAAGAATGGCCAGTATGAAAAAATCATCCAATAACAATGCTGGCAAGGCTGTGGAGAAATAGGGACTCTAATACACTGCTGGTGGGAATACAGACTGGTGCAACCACTGTGGAGGGCAGTTAGGAGATTTCTCAGCAAACTAGGTCTAGAGGTTCCATTCAAACCAGCTATTCCCCTTCTGGGTATTTTCCCAGAAGATCTGAAAGCATCATATCACTCTGATATATGTGCACCCATGTTTATAGCAGCACAATTTGTAATAGCTAAAATGTGGAAGCAACCCAAGTGCCCATCCACAGAAGACTGGATTAAAAAACTGTGGCATTTTTATATAATGGAATATTATTCAGCTATTAAAGGGGACAGATTTGGGGCCTTTGTAGGCAAATGGTCACAATTGGACACCATACTCATAAGTGAAATAAATCAGAGGTGTATGTGCAGGCAACGTATTGTGTCACTGGTGTAAGAACCTGAGGGTGGGAACATAAACTAAGAGACATGAAGGAAATCTGCTCAAAAGTAAAGAACAGATGGGACGTGGGAAAGGAGCAAAGAAAGAGGCAAAACTGTATGTATGAATGTATGTATGTGTATACATATGTGCAGGATGGCTAACATGGTTCTACTATTGTCTTATGTCACTTAATGGTATGTAATAGTTGATCACGGGTTGTTTGATCAATCTTGTATGTCTATATGTGTTCTCCGGAGCATACATTTTGAAGATATCAACATGCAATGCAACAACTATTGTTGGTTTTCTGTTGCTTTGTCTATAATTCAATTCTGATTATACGGTTATTGAGCTACTTTGTGTCTCTTTGTTAATGCTTTTCGTTTTTTTTTTTCTTTCTTTCTTTTTCTGTTGTTGATGATGTAGTTCGTTTTGCTTTCACACTTTAAAAAGAAGTTGTACTACTGACTTAGGTCACGGTATTGTAAGGAATAGTTGATGATTAAATGTCAGATCAATTTTGCATGTCTATATCTGTTTTCCTGAATATACACTTAGAAGTTATCAATATGTAATGCAACAACCATTGTTGATTCCCTGTCACCTTATCTGTAACTCAGATTCGATTGTACTATTCTTATGCTACTTTGTGTTTGTTAATATCTTTTTGTTTTTATACTTTTAAAATAAAAAATAAAAAAGACCCTGTCTCCAAAAAAAATCCAAAACAGATATTCAAAGCAATGATATTTATACCATATCCGTAACTGGAATACTACATTACTCATTAAGAAAAAACTACTAGCACTAGAAAACATTAATACATGTTAGTTAAACTAGGCAGTAAGTAACATGAGTAATAAATGATCACTTTAGGAAAATATATCCATGTATGATCATTTCCACACTTACATGGATCATTCTTGAAAATGTCACAATTAATCTTGTGATTAATTCGCGGTGCTACAGTTGAACCTGTGATCCTCCTACTGCCTCAGCCTCTCAAGTGCTGGGAATATAGGTGTTTACCACCATACCTATTTATTTCAGAATTTTCTAAAAGGGAACACTTTATTCTTTAAGTTCAGTTTGCCAGGCATGTTGGCACAGGACTGTAAACCTGTCCCTCAGGAAGCTGAAACAGGACTGCCACAAGCTCCAGGCCAGCCTGGGCTACATGGTCAATTCAAAGCCAGCCTGAACTACATAGTGAGACCCTTTCTCAAAAGACAGACAGACAGGGCCAATCTTACTGAGAAAAAAGGCCATAAACATACAAATATAGATACTGTCATACCTGCTCAAACAACCTGACATTACCATATTCCTATCATCTTTTACTAATTCAGATAGTATCTTTTGAGATTTTTGAGGTTTAATATATTATCTTAATTTAGTAATATTGTAATCCCTAATAAAGTAGGAACAGCTTAACCAACACAATTACCCAACTCTCCAATTTTCGTATATGTGCTACCAAAGTGAGTGCAATTCCCCAACTCTCAAATTTGTACTCCAATGACTTTGCAAGTAGATTCTATGGGAATCTAAGAAATGTATAATTGAAGTCCACAATTATACAGCCCCCCTAAAAGACCCCAAATATCTAAATGATAAGTCATACTGTGAACATCTATCTCCACCCCAAGTTTTGAGAAGAGAAAGAATGTTTTATTCTGAGTCCTTAATTTAGCCCCTGCTCATTTAAAGTTTTCATTTCATTTAAAGTTTTCTTATACCTCATGTTTTATAACTTCAGAAACGAAGACCTAACCTGCTGCACATGTGACAAATTCCATTCACAGATAAGCACTACTGTTCCACATGGCTTCAAGAATTTTAGCCAGGAAGAAAGAATGTTTACAACTCAGCCAATTGTCAGTAATGGCACTCAGCCCCTTATCTAGGTGCTCAGACCACTTGAAATCCAGGTAATGCCCAAACTCTACCAAACCCACAGTGCATTTTGTTTCAGAGCCTCAAACTTGTGAACATAATCGGCAGGGGCCTTATAGAGTCGGGTGAGGCACATACCCTACACTGCTCCACCCCAAAAAGTTTCTGTATAGAAGAGTCAGCAGCAGTACCCTCCTCTGTGATGTGCCAGCCATTCTGGCAGCCTCTGCCACCTAAAAAGACTCTGCTGCATTCTAAGCTCCTCTTGCCATCCCAAAGCTTTAAGTTACTATTTCCCTATGCATCAACACAAGGTATTAGTGTCTCTGGAAAACCAACCTTAGAAATTATTCTTTGATGGCCACCTTGAATGGGGTGAGAAACAATAGGCAAGGATGTATCTCAGCAGTAAATCACGTACTTTAACATACAAGAAGCTTTGAATTCAATCACAAAAGAAAAAAGGAAACAAACAATATTCAAACTTATGGAAGCTATGTCAGCAGAAGTTCTAAGGCTTGTTTTCATTTCCAACAACACCTCAGAGCCCGTGGGGTGGCCTCCAACCTCCCCTCACTGTGAAGGCAGAAGACTAGTCTCAAAAAAATGGTTTGCTTGTACTCTAGCAAGTAACCTATATGCCCACAGGTCAGAGGACACATCTAATTTCACTGTTTCATGAACCCCCTAATATCCTAGACTACAAAACTTCCCACTGCCCATAAATGAATACCTTAACCACATTTTCTGACTGTGTCATCAGTATTTTTAATACTGCCAATCCTTCATATACATTTGTTCACACAGTGAAGTAAAAACAATAATGTTCTTGACTAAAGACACTGACCTGGAGCTCCAGTGAGTGGCCCAAAGTATAGCGCTAAGGAGAACTGTATTTACAGCAACAAACTGAGAAGCTACCAAAACAACCAGATCTGACTTCTCCTTGGAAGGTTTACAAAGAATAATATTATTAGCCATACAAGAAAGTCAAATTTTATCAAAGGCAAATCTGATCCATTCTCTACTTAAGCGCCCCAATACCAACAAAAATTCCCACACCAGCCATAAGTACATCTCTCTTCCGTATTTGAATTCTATAAAAACTTCATTAGCAAACAAATTAGGATAAAAAAAACTTTAAGATGCAAAAAATTTCACAGTGAAAGTATCTACTTGCTTAAAGAAACAAAGCACAGTCTAATTTAAATTAAAATCCAACTGTGTTATTACCAAGGCAAATGAGAGAGGTCAAAAATAAACAGGCATCTTTTACAAAGCTAGTATTATATATTCATAAACAGTAACTACAGCATTATTATACCTCTCTATCTGAATAGCTTCTTTTGACTCTCACTAAATGCCTGCTGATCTCGGAGACATTAAGATGTGAATAAGACTTTCTTTTATTATGAACACAACTAAGAACTATTTATGGTCTATAAATTTTTCTATAGGTTGAGTGGGTTTTTTAACAGGTTAGACTAGATAAGAATAATCAAGAGTGAATAACATTCAAAGAGGATATGTAACAACCTATCTGTAGTACCTCATGTGTATATAGTATATGATATATCCTGACTAAAATGTTTATGTTACTTACAAATCCTACACCTTCATGATCCAAGAAAGAAAAATGAAATCCATTTTAGAACATCATGAAATAAAGACTTAATTGGATAACTGAACAGAAATGGTGAAAAAAAAGGCTAATTAAGAAATTATTATTGCTGAAGGGTGAGTGATACCTGTTGGAAAGAAACCTGCTGGGCACTAAAATAATTGCTAACTGGAACACTAAGTTCTTCAGTTGTTTTGTTTCTATTTGCTGTTTATTGTATCTTGGATATAACTCTTACTTCTATCCTCACCAAATTCCTTTTTTAAACTTTTAATCTTTTTTTAACTTGGAGTTTCGTTTTATTCTATTTTTGGAGTTTTATTCTATTTTTAAGACAGACTCTTGCTGTGCAGTTCTGGCTGCCCTTGCACTCACTGCATAGCCCAGGCTGGCCTGGAACCCCTGCCTCAGCCTCCAAAGTGCTGGGAGTACAGCCATGCACCACCACACCTTGCTCCAAATTGTCTTTTGATTCTAATTCCCATATACTGAGAAGGTACTTGAAGGACCTAAGCACTAAATTTAAATCCAAAAAGCTAGATTCTGTTTGGGATTGACTCTAGTTTAAAAAACTAGACTCGTTAATGTGGAAGAACTAGTCTTGCATGTCCACTGTTCATCTAGAAGGGAACATCTTACTATTTGATGTGACTTCTGATTAGCCTCAGAGATAAAAAGATCTTTTTAGGGCTGGGGATATAGCTCAGTGGAATAAGTGCTTGCCTAGCAAGCGCAGGGTCCTGAGTTCGATCCCCAGTACCGCAAAAAAAAAAAAAAAAAAGATCTTTTTAAATTAGAAAAAAAATTATTGATTAATGAATAGCTCAGCACATGTTTCAGGGCATGAAGGATAAATGTCCAGTTTTCATTATCTCACAACACAACAGGCACAAAAGATGCATACGTACAATGTGCATGTGCACAGATATACTTTCATAGCCTTCAGCACTGACATGGCTGTGTCAGAAATGATCAATGCAACGTTTAATCTTTTGTGTCTGGCTTATTTCACTTCATAAAATACGTATACACATACAGAGCAAAACAAGATAAATAGGGAGTAGGATGAAGTTCAACTAATTCCTCAAATTATATATCCCATTATTTCAAACATATGTTAATATATACTCTAATATGCGTCATTTATACTGCAGTACTAGTTTCTCTCAGTTTATTGAAACTATTAGTTTCAGTTCACTGAAAAGAAAGATTTGTGCTACCATACTATCTGTGTCTTCTTTATAAAAGAATTTTTGTATCTGTGTCTAACATCCAGAGTAACTACTTTGAAGATAATGATATATGGTGTGTTAACTGTTGTTATTCTCTTATTATTTTGTTATAATATTTTGTTTCATTTTTTCAAAAATTAAAAGAAATGATCTTTAATTTGATCTCTACAATTTGTTTTCAATGTTATACCCCAAACACAAATTTTGAGTTTTGGTTAGATAACAGTGATTAATTACAGAGCCCATAAATGTTTGAAACAAAGAGTTAACCTATTCCTAATGAAAAAATTAAACAAAACTAACTGGCCAACACCATCAGGTAAGGTAGCTGATAGGGCACTTTATCTTATATGGATCACACTGGCAGCACATTAACCCACTAACTGATCTTAACAAGAGCTAAACCAAAGCTGCACACCAAATAATGCACAACAATAGGAAGCACACAACACTTATGAAGTGTTCTTGCCTAAAATGTCAATTTCTATCTAGTCATGCATCTACCCCTGTCAATTAGTGGAAAATACAGAACAAGGAGGAACATGTTTTTTAAAAAATCACTAAAAGAAGGCTAGGTGTAGTGACACATGCTTGTAATCTTCATACTTGGGAGGCTGCGGCACAAGGATCACACAAGTTCAAGGCCAGCCTGGTCTACATAGTAAGTTCAAGGCCAGCCTGCACTATGATACATTACCTCAAAATAAGGCCCCACCCAAAAATCACTAAAAGGTTATAATCAGCAAAATCCAAACTGTATGAAATGCTGCAAAATAACTGACAAGTTTTTCAACAAATAAGTGAAAGAAAAAGAACTACTATACATTTAAAGAAACTTACGATACCAATTAAACAAATAAAATGTGTACATGGATCGTGTTGAGGTCTCCACTTGAACAAAATTGACTATAAACAGATATTTATAAAGCTTTTGGGAAAATAAAAACATGAGTAGCTCTGATAATATTGTTACTTAACAGTACCGTAATAGTATTGAAGGATGAGTATTTTTTGTTTCTTTGTTTTTGTTTTTTGAGACAGGGTCTCACTATGTAGCCCAGGCTAGCCTTGAACTCACAGCAGTCCTCTAGCCTCAGCCTCCCACGTGTTGCACCACCACAACTGGCTTGAAGGTTAAGTATTTAAGGACAAATAATGATAACCAGAACTTATTTTTAAATATTTCAGTAGTCTGCAGGGTATAGTTCAGTAGGAGAGCATGTGCTTAAAAATGCCAGGTTCTAGGTTCAGTCCCCAGCACCCAAAAACTAAGAAATTAATTAAATACATGTAATATTTCAGTACAGACTGGGTGAGGGAGGAAGAACAAATGAAATAAAACAACACTGGCCAGATGCTGTTTAACAGGCACACAAAGATTTGTTATATTTCTGCACATGGCTGAGAAATTCTACCATTAAAAGGTTTTAAAGCTTAAATTACATTTCTTTTTCACCAGGCCAAAAAGGAATTGTGCATGGAGAATATAAATCCTTTGCTGAAAGCACCAACCTGTCCTTAAGACAGTGTGCACACACTCTGTCCTCACACAGCTTATGGTGATGCCACCTTGCCCACTAGTTCCCTTTGCCTTATCTAAGCCACTTGAGAATCCTGAAGCAATTCATCCTGTACATCTGCCTAGGCCAGAGAGGTTTGTTTCTTTACTAAACACTTTTTCTCTAGTGGTAGATTTCCAACCTCCCTAGCTTCATAGCCACAAGAAGAAAGTTCTCTATGTTAATATTTAATGAAGCTTACTAGATAATGTGTGTTATGGCTGTGTCTAAATGTCTCCCTATACCTCAAGCGGTTGTAGGTGGGGCTTTATCAGAGGTGGTTGATCTACATTGTGTGACACTGGGATTGA
The DNA here is from genome assembly GCA_004027595.1 of Dinomys branickii. Lineage (NCBI taxonomy): Eukaryota > Metazoa > Chordata > Mammalia > Rodentia > Dinomyidae > Dinomys > Dinomys branickii. The sequence continues at coordinate 124,071 of PVLD010002017.1, forward strand.
TTCGTGGTACAATGCTAGGATTAAGGGCACTACGATTAAGAGTGTGGGCCCCACCTGCCCTAAGAAGCCTGGACAAGACATAAGGGACAGAAAGTGCTGTGGTCATTCCTTGTTGCTTTTGCTACCTTCTTTCAGCCATGAACTGTTTCTCTGTGATGCCCCTCTGCAATGCCAACCTGCCTTATAGCCAGCCAATTATGGATTGAAACTTCTACAAACTGCAAGCTAAATGAACTTTTCCTCCCTTAACTACCTCTGGGTGTAGGGCATTTTGTCTCAGCAATGAAGAAAGGGAAGATAACATGGAACACTCTGGGACAGAAAATCAGAAATGAAATAAATGGTAGGTTCAAAATGACCATGAGCTCTAGTATTGCAAGAGAACCAAAAGAAACATTCTATCTGTATTTCTCCTCATCGATGAAGTTTTCAGGGACCAACTGTGGCATAAAAAGCACAGATGACATGTTTGATGCAAAAGAGATTAAGGACCCAGTCTAATGAATATAGATCTTCATTTTTATATTAGAAAAAATTATATGGCTCCAAATCACAAAATTTAACATCTTTCTATTAAACAACACACAATTCCCATCATCACTATGGCCTACATAATCCTAAATTATGTAGAGTTCCTACTGATATTGGACAATAGAGCCAGAATTTCAACTAAAAGATAGCCTCAAAATTCCACAGAGAGCTAAAAAGATCATGGGGCAACAACACACAGGGCTGGGATTCTGCATCTGATGAGCCAGGTTCCTGCAGACTTTGAAACCAACTCTCCATTCATGTCCCTTCAAGGGGGCAGTTTTCAAGAGGCGAAGGAAGCAGCAACCATCGAGAGTGAGATACCCGCTCCTACTTCAGTATAATACGATAGCTGTCATTGGTTTCTGCTCTCATCGTGTCAATAAAACAGGCTTCTTCCTGAAAGTTCTGTATCATTTTGTCACTGATGAGTACATGGATTCCTGTTGGGCCTTGCTTGCAAATCTGGCTGATCTGTCGAGGAGAAATGCTGAAAAGCTGAGCAACTTTTTCTGTCAACTTGACAGATGTTAGATAGATGGCATGGTACACAAAGAAAGTACCATTGAGTCTCCACCCTCATGCTTCTGTTGTGGCTGCTGCTGCTGCCACTCCCTCAGCTGCAATGATTCCAGACAGATGTAAATGGTTAACCTTGGGTGCACCATCCCATCTTTTAATGCATTAAAAAGTCTGTTTCCATCTGCAGGATCACAGATTTGGATCACGTCATCTCTAGTTAGTTTCAGTAAGTCTACCCCTAAAAAGTTGGTGAAAAGCCTTGTGAATATAGAAAATCAGTTTCAACGCAACCACTGCTGAGCTTCCTGAGGTGTGGTTGTTGGCAAGAGGTCGTCTGTGATTGGAGGGGGTGGCTCCAGCTGGTAGTTAGGTGAACCATTCCCTAAGATTGGAGCCAGGCTATGATAAGTGTCCAAGTGGGTCATATTCTCACAACACCTAAATAACTCTCTATGAAGTAGGGTCCCGAAGTGATGATCAGGAAACAGAGATACACAGTGGCTAAGTAGCTTGCTAGATAACAGGCAGCTAGCAAATAGTGATGCTGAGATTCAAATCCAGACTCCCTAGCTGTTATTATTAACCATCATGATCACCAGTGCCACCCTCCCTGTCCTGTGCTCACCATCTTCTCTTACTGTGGCTTTTCTGGGCAACTGAGGGATGAACCATGGAAGGAGATAAACCACACCTAAAGAACAATGAACAAATCAAGACCTGCAGAAAAATGAAATGCTTTTTAAATGTCATCAGTTACCAGAATCACAGAATTTGCAGTGATGAAAACTCAGGATGATCCATAACTCACAAAAGTCATTGTTTTTGAGTGACATTCTCAAACTATTTATAAATGAGGTAAGCCAATCCCTGCTTTTCCTGCTCTGCATCCTCTTTTGGTTTAGGAAGTTCTTTTACCCATGTGGTATTCTTTATACAAGCTTTAAAAGAAACTTATTTCTGCCCCATCCAGAAATCTTATCATGTGTTTTTGTCTGTGTACACGTGTGTAAATGTGTGGCATCACAAACCTTTTTCACATGTAGTTTTATACAGAAATCTCTACAGATTATGTTGGGGTGAACAAAGAGCATACTAAAAGATTCTATATTGAATTTGGATTGGTGTATCTGTTTAAAACATCTGACAAAGTTTTAAATTTTTTATATAGAAATTTTTGTTCATTAAATCAACTGCAACATGGAAAAAAAAATGGTAGGTTCGGATCTCATAACTTCAAAAGCCATTTGGTTTAGAACAATCGTTCCTATAAGCACTATTTTATTTTTGAGAATCAGTAAAACGCTATTGTGGTTTACAACATGTAACCTATAACCAAACCAAAATCACTCAGTTGTGCTATTAAATGACTCTGGAAATTTTATTTAACTTCTCTGTGCTTTAGTCTCCTCGTGTGTAATATTACAGTGACTTCGTATGCTTATTAGGAGAATTAAAGAAGTTAATATTAAGTGCTTAGAATCAAGTTTGGCACACAATAAGTTATTATTACTTCTCCTACACAGCCTGTCTATACCTGTCCAATGTCTCAGAGAACACACGCTTCTTCAAAGTATGCTCCAAACTTTCTTCATCTTTAAAGATCCCAGTGCTTCTTAGTATTGCTGATACCTGTGTACTTACACAGATATAGAGACATAAAGTATATAATAGATATAAACTTGCTATCACATTTGTGCCTCTGCTTATTAATCCTTTGTAAAAATATCTCTGAAGAGGACTGAATGGACTTGTATATGCTTGATCTTCTTTTCTAATTAATGTTCACTTAGGAATTCTACCTAATAAAATGATGAACACTCGGACTAGGAATCACAAGTTTCTTTTTTTTGCGTGGTACTGAGTGAGGATTAAACTCAGAACTTTCACTCTGACCTACATTCCCACCCTTTCTGTGTTGTTTTGAGATGGGGTTTTGCTAAGTCACAAAGTTGTCCAAGCTAGACTTGAATCTGTGATGTTTTTGCCTCAGCCTTCCAGAGTGCTAGATTAGACAAGTACCACCACACCTGGCTAGAGTACAACCCTTCTTATCTCTGTATTTTTATCTTACTTTGGAAAACACTCACAAAACCATGCAGTGAGAATTCAAGCATTTATTAATCACCCTAAATTAATAACATCATCCTAAATGTATAAGCTAAATTGAAAACCACTTTAATTAACAGGGGATGCTTCTAGGAATAGTGTCTGGAAACTTAACACACAATTTCTGTGCTGTATCTGTTTAACCACAAAAGTCAAATATCCCTTTGTTGTTACCAGTAAAGTTCAACTGGATATTTCTACAATGTAGAAGAATCACTGATTTCTTTTTCAAAACTCTCACATATTAAGCCTTTCCAAATTATTTTCAAGGTACAAAAGCTGTTAGAAACCTTTCTTATAGCAGCAAAAATCATTTTGAGGAAGAATTTATGTTCCAATCAACCTCCAAAGGCACCAAACATGGTGAAGGACAGCTGTAATCCCAGCTATTGAGGAGGCAGGAAGATCACAAGTTTGAGGCCATTTGGCAAGACCCAGTCTAAAGATTAAAAATAAAAATGGACCAGAGATGTAACTCAACAACCCCTGGATTCAATCTTCAGTGCCACTCAACCAAAGGAAAAAAAAAAAAAAAAAGGAAGAAGAAAATAACTAAGCACCATTTCACACTTCCTTTGGTACGAAAATAAAGGCCACAGGTGAACCTTGCCTCTGCCTATATTCTATTAGTGTATTACTTGAGCTCACTGAGTACAGAATCTGTTTTCCAAGCAAACAGACTTTATACTGGCAGTTACCATGGTCCCACAAATAGTGATGAATATACTGGGTGTCAGCCTTACTTATGATTAATATACCAAAAAACTTTTTCAACAAACCGTGTTATAGCTATAAATTTAAATAAATTACTAGGTCTCCCGGGAAGATGGCGACCTGGTAAGCAGCAAAGAAAGGTCCTCCCAGAGGAACACCATCCAGACACTGGAATATAACAACATGAGAAAGACAGGAAGGAGAGAAGCAGGTCCTCTGGTCCCAGGAAGGATTTGAAATGAGAATTGAAGCCCTCAGAAAAAGCAAACAAGTTCCCTCCCTGAGGAAAAGCTCGGGTGGCCACCATGGCACAGTTAAGAGGATAAGAAGGAGGAGAAACAGGTAATCCCCACTCCATACACATCCTCAGCCCACTCCCTCATTCCTACACTTGCAGCTTCAGCTTCGGAAGCCCGCACCTGTGGGAGCCTCCCGATTCAGCCAGAGGAGAGCAGAATTCCAAGAGCTGGGCCAAAACCGAAGTGGAGAAAACACAGCCCAGAAAAGAAACCGGAACCGAGAAAGTGGCAGCTGGGAGGTGCTGTCAAACCCAGTTTGACAATGAATAGGTCAAATAGCTGCTAAAGTAGAATGCCCACTCTGCTGCAACCTGGTCTAATCAATGCCCTGAGGCAAGGCAGAGACAAAGCAACCAGTACACAGCCTACCACACCCAGTTCTGCGCCTACCCCAAAGCTCTGGCAACTACCAGCAGAGAGCAGCAGCAGTGACCATAGGGCCATGGCAATACCCTGGAATCCAGCCAATGAACAAATGGCAACTGGAGCACAACAGTAAGAGTGAGGTGCAGATGGAGGTGGGCCAGATGGCCCCACACCCTTCTCACTCCAACACCAAGCCAGAAACACGAGCTGAGGTACCGGGCTCCAGCACCCTGAACTCCCTCTGTGAGCACCTTGAGACTTGGCACCCTCAAGCCCAACACATGTTCCCTACAACAACAGGCCGAGTCCACAGTCTTCAGAATCCACTCTAAACTACTACTATGAGCACCAAGAGGGACTTCATAGCACTTGCATATATGAACCTTGTATGAACCCACAGCGACAAATTATACGAAAAGCAGCAATCCTAGAGTCTGAGAGATGACAACATACTTTACACGAAAGACCCGAGAAACTCCTCCAACTGTCTCCTAGAACTAATAACTAAACTAAGTACACACCCTGGACTACCTCAGTGAGCATGAGTGCGGGAGACCTCACGCCACTTGCACCCAGCATTGTAAGTGTGCCCAATGCCCAGCTGTGTAAGAGGCAGGGAGCGGCAGCACTGGAGAACGAGAGGTGGGAAGAAGCGAAGATCTGGAAGTAGGGTGCAGATCCAGTCCTCTATCTAGGCGAGGATAGCCTCCAAACAGTCATAGGCAGCCTGCAGGGAGACACTGGTGCCCTATGAGGGCACTCCAGGGACCCTGACAGGAAGCTCAGCAGTCTGTGGGGGGAGGGGGTTCCCCACAGGCTATATGAAAATCCTGAGGACCTGGACTGGGCCCCCAGGTGCACAGCAACAGGACACAGTCTGGCAGTGTGGGGACACGATCCCGAGGACTCAACTGGACCCCCGAGGGCCTTCAGGGCTTGTCAGTGGGGTGCTGATCATAATGTGCCTGGGCCCCTGTCTATATATTGTCACTGAGGTGGTTTACTTTTCCACCTAGTGCCATAGTAATTTGTGTGCACCCATGTTTGTTGCAGCATAATTTGAAGCAGCCATGTGTCTTCCCAATGTGAGAGCCTGAGGGAATGAATAAAACCAAAACGTACAGTTATTATCAGAGGGAAGATGACTGATTGGGTGGGAGAACAACGGAGATGAGTGAGGAGAAAATTGTATGTGCCTTTATATGTGTAACTGAGTAACAAATGCAAAGATAACATTATGTAATACTGTAACCATTGTTAATTCCCTACTATCTTCTCTACAATTTTGTATTTCCTTTATTGTTTTTGTGTTATTCTCATTTATGTCCGGTTGTTGATATGTTTCCATTCTTTTGTCTTTAAAAAATAAATAAATAAACTGTACTAAATACAATAGCAGCAAATGTGGCCACTCTGCTTCCCAAGATTGCTAGAAAGTTCAGTTAAGTACAATAATTTCAAAAATGATAAAATTGTAGTCCTTAGTTGTAACTTTTCTTACTATCAATGGAGATTTTAAAATGTATCAGCTTAATTTTCTTAGTTATTAGTTTTGAAGCAGGAAGCCTTGGATCTCCCTCTACTCCTTACTCTCCCTGATTTTCTACATGTCACTTTCAATAAAGCCAAAATATCACCTTTTACAGATACTTCTCATCAAGTCACTACACTTAGCATCTTTTGAGTCACAAAATGCCCTTCTCTTTCACTATTGTGATACTACTGAGGCCTGAGCCTAGAGCTTTCAAGGCAAGCTACATCTCTAGCCTTTTTTACATTTTTATTTTGAGACAAGGTCTCACTAAGCTGCCCAGGTCTCAAACTTGCAGTCTTCCTGCCACAGACCCCCATGCTGCTGGGGTTATGGGCATGTACCACCACACCTAGTAACTGTTTATTTTTTACATCACCAATTTAAAACAGAGCTATTTGTTGTTTAAGAAATTTTTGTCACAATTAAATGAGTTATTAGGATGCAGTTTTACCTCCAAAATAGTGATGTAGAGTGTCAACCACAACCTCTAATTTAATTATAATTAACATCATCAAGAAGCACCAAGTTGGCTTTGCAGGGTATAATTTTCTAAGGATTGCCTCGCTATACAAACATTCCTGAATAAAACAATTCTTAAAAGCCACAAAACGTTTTGAATGCCACCAAAAATGTAAAGGCAAAGTTACAGAAAGTCAATACTACCCAAAATTTTCTTTAGAAGCTCAAGCACTCTTTGGTTATGGGTAGATAGTGCACTGCAGTATAGAAGAAAAGGGAGGCTCAAAGTGCCCTTGTACAAACAACAAATTATTAAAGAGTTATTTGCCAAACTGCTAACTAATGTCACTTTGATTAGCACAAAGTTCCTTGAGGTATTTCTGAGGAAACTCTCTAAGTCCAGGGATCTTTAATTGGGCAAAGTTCTAATCTCCCCCCCAAAAAATACTGTTGACAACTCTAGGGTAAGTTTGATATTTATAAAAGCATTCCTCAAACACTACGTTCGTAGGTAAACACTCATCCCTAACAACTGGTCTATAAAGCTAGAAAATTGTATTCTAAAGGACTATAACTTAGTTCATTAAAACCCATGATATATAATTCAAACTTCATCATAAATTACAAAAGTACCTTTTACATGTACACAAACATTATCTTCACACAATTAATCAATGAATCTTCTAAATGATAATCAACTTTCTAAATGTAGAAATTCCACACTTACAAATGGAAACATTTTTCCCTAAAATATTTTTACATTTGAACATTAAAAAAATTCAATGATCCTACAGTATTAAAAGAAATATATGTAGACTAGTACAACCAAAGTGGAAATCAATGTGGAGATTCCCTAAAAAACTAGGATTATTGGTCTCATTTGACCCAGTCATTTCCCTTCTGGGTATCTTCCCAGAAGAATTAAAAACATCAAACCACAGCAATGTATGTGCACTCATGTTTACAATAGCACAATTTGTAGTACCTAAATCTTGGAAACAACCCAAATGTCCATTAACTAAGGAATAGATTAAAAAAAAGATTTTTTATATAATGGAGTACTACTCAGCCATAAAAAAGTATGAACTGGAGACTTTTATAGGTAAGTGGATGCAACTGGAGACTATACTCATAAGTGAAATAAATCAGACCCATAAGCGTAAACATCACACTCTCACTAATGCAAGAAACTGAACAAGTAAAATCCAAAATGTATGACTGACATAGTGAATTGGGAAGAAACTGTTTCAAAACAAAAGACAAACTGTGATGGAGGAGGGGAAAGGAAGGGAAACAACAAAATATACACAAGACAGTCACGGTAGTTACACACCTAGTTTCTCTTAGTTCACTGAAAACAAAGGTTTATGCTAATATTATTTGCACAAGATATCATGCCTGTACCTTGTACTCTGAATAACTACTACAAAGACAATACATATTAATTATTGTAACTCTCCTATTAACCTGGTTTGAAATTGTTTTTATTTTTTCTCTTTAAAATAAAAAGAAATATAGCACTATCATCTTAAATAAATATAGCTGATTTTACTTATCACCTAAAATAAAAATATATTATCTTAAATAAACATATATATAGAAAACCAAAGATCAGATAAACACAGCCTGTAAAAAAAGACCATGAGATGGCACAGTGGGTTTACTGAATTTCAGTCAAAGTTGGATCCAAATAAAGTATGTAATCTCACACCATTTTGCATGTAAATGTACACAGTCTTCAATTAAATTCCACTAAATTATAACAAGCAATTGTATTAAATTATTGGAATAGAGTGGCATAGCAATATAAAGGATAAAAATTATGTGAAAGTCAAACAATGGAAAAATTAATCCTTCAGAGCTTCCATTAATCATCCAAATGATCTCACAATAAATGTATTTTGTGATGAAGCAGCGGCCATCAACTTCAGTGGACGTTAACAATGTCTAACTTTGTGATTTTTGCCCTATCCCCTCCTACACCTATTGTGGATGATATAGTTATTTGTAGTGACTTAAGTGTAAGTTTCTCTGATAATTTTGAAACACCCTTAAAATAAAACTGGAGACCTTTGGAGTACAGCAAGCCCCAATGGAAGAAAAAAGTCATTTCTTTGATTATTTTAAACCTTTCATTTGTAAAGAACGAGAGAACACTTTTAACTAAGTTAACGTTGTATAACAGAGCCAATTGAAAGAGCATTACAGAGCAATCATTACAAAATTGTACTTTTAGGTCATAAACCAGAGGACTACATTTAGAAAAAAAAAGTTAATATATGTAAGCAAGTGAAAAATTTACCCTAAGACACTTAAGTACTGACAGTTCAACAGTAAACATTGTCAACTTATGGCCAGCTCTCCCCACACTCCCCAGACCCTCCTCTCACTGATTTGTGTGCTTCTTGTCCTGCATTCTCCCCTGATGTCTGAGCCATTCTGAACTCAGAAACAGGGTAGGCCTGTGCCTGCACCCTGTGGCTACACTGTCTGAACAAGAAAGCAGCCTAAGCCCCGGCACAACAGTGCACACCTATAATCCAGAATTCTGGTAGGCTGAAGCAGGGGGATCACAAATGGCAGCTTAGCTTAAGCAATTTAATGAGAACTTGTCTCAAAATTTTAAAAGCAAATTTGAAAAAGGGCTGGGCATATAAGCTCAATGCAAAGGTCCTGGGTTCAGTCTAGAAGAAAGGAAGCGAGGAAGCGAAAGAGAGATGGAGAAGAAGAGAGAATTGCAGAAATGGAGAAGGAACAGAGGGAGGGAGGCAGCAAGCAAAGAAAGTCGTACTCTCACCGCATGCACCACATTCAGTAGCATGCGCCTGTATTACACATACTCAAGAGGCTGAGCATGAAGGGTCACTTGCCTAGAAGTTCAAGATCTGCTTGGGGCAACAAAGTGAGACTCTCCAAAAAAAAAAAAAAAAAAGTAGTGATCACAAGACTCACAGCACATCTCATGTTCATTCTCTCTCCTGAAAACTGCAGGAGCAAAGGCGCCCAGTACATATTAGTTTCTGCACTACCACCACCCTTGCGTCCGCTCCTAATCGACTTGTGAGATCAAGAGCTGGACACTTACAGTAACTGGAGCATCAACTCTAGTCTACAACACTATGAGCCTACTGGAAGACACTCTATTCAGTTCAGTACATGGCAAGAATCTTACTAGTTCTGAGGTGTCCACTACGTGCTTCATGAATGAAGAGATGTGTTGAGTCCTAAAAGCTGGAAAGTCACCTCCCAAAGCACAGAGAGAGAAACACAAAGGAAGATAAGTAAAATGAGGAAAACGCCATCCGTGTAAAGAAACTGTGAAGGTGACCACAAATGAGTGTCAAGGTGGGACTGCACACTGCCCTTCCCACATGACTCCCTTCTACTAACTTTTCCTGTCCCAAGTCTCCCTTGTTACATTTCTCTTCATGCATCAAAACTGGCAGCACTGCCAACCTGTCATTCATATAGCAATGCAAAAGGACAAAACCATTCAGAAGGTCCAACATCAATTTTAATAAGACTACAAACCTCCTTACACTGTACTCATATTTTAGCACTCAACATAGTATGTTTCTTTTGGGCCGGGGATAAGTTTCTCTTGTTTTATGTACACAATGGAACTAAGTTAGAGAAGAGTGTAAACTGTAAATTTTTTAAAAGTCACCTAGGGGGCTGGGGATATAGCTCAGTGGAATAAGCGCCTGCCTAGCAAGCGCAGGGTCCTGAGTTCGATCCCCAGTACCGCCAAAAAAAATAAAAAATAAAAAAATAAAAAAAAAAAATAAAAGTCACCTAGAGGTGTGGGTCAGTGGTAAAGTACTTGTCCAGCATACAGAAGTCCTGGATTCAATCCCCAGCATCACACACAAGAAAACACAAACACAAAAAGTAAGCTTGCCTTCTTGAATTAAATTTTATGTTAATGAACACAAAAACCATCATAGCAAAATTAAAAATATTTTAGATTAAAATGTAAACAAAAGCTAAAAATTTTAAGTATTTCAAATTGACACCATAAAAATAACTTCATTATATATATATACATATATATATATATGTATATATATATATACACAAATATCATAGTCATATAGGTTCACAAGAACCAAAAACTATGTATGATTTTTGGTTTTTTTTTTTTTTTCGGTACTGGGGATCGAACTCAGGACCCTGCGCTTGCTAGGCAAGCGCTTATTCCACTGAGCTATATCCCCAGCCCTTTTGGTTTATTATTTAAGCCAAGAGAAAAGTGATAACAATGGACCAATTACAATTTGGGGACTGAGCATGGTGGCACACACCTGTAATCTCAGCACTGGAGAGGCTGAGGCAGGAGGATCATCAAATTCCAAATCAGCCTGGATTATATAATGAGACTTGGTCTTAAAAAAAAACACACACAAAAAAAGAATGCTACATACTAGAGTGGTCATCATTCTTCCCTGGACTATGAATAAATAAATGCAGAAGATAAAATTACTAACATTATATTTTTAAATAGTTTTATGTTAACTAGAGAGGCATCTCCTTGAGATGAAATTTTTTTAACTGCACTTTTTTTTTGAGACAGGGTCCTGCTTTCTAGTGTAGGCTGACCTTGAACTCTCTCTATGTAGCCAAGGATGGCCTTAAACTTTTGGTGATCCTCCTGCCTCAGCCTCTTGAATGCTAGGATTATGCTACCACACCCAGCTTTAACTGCACGCTATAGAAGTTTGAAGTTCAAAATGCAGTAGTTTCATTTTATAAACATTGCTCTTTTTATACAAAAAAGAGCACTGAACTTTTTATTCCATGAAGTTCAATGTCCTAACATAGAATGTTGAGGAAGAGGAGAGTGGTAGACAAAAAAGGTTTTGTTTTAAATAAAAATTAAAATGCAGTTAAATGCCAGGCATGGTGGCATATGCCTATAATCCCATCACTTGCAAGGCTGAGGCAGGATTACCCAAATTGAATGATCAAAGTTCAAGGCCACCCTGGACTACCAAGCAAGTTCAAGGCTGGCTTGGACTGCATAGTGAGACCATGTCTCAAAAAACACTGACATAATTATAAAGCATTCTCTCTCTGAATGCAGTTACATACTTTCTATACCACAATCTTAAAAATGAACTTCAATTTATGATTGAAATTATGGTTTATACGGAATACGTATATTTTTCTAAATTTTTCTAAGTATCCATCTCAAACCTATATACTTCTTTTCCTATTTTAATTTCCTATTTCAATAACTTTTTTGAAACAATGAGAAATGGAAGCTCTTTTAATGCAAAATTGCCATGGTTGGTTAGTTGAAACAATAGTGGACACATTCCCGATACCAAGATGGATATGAAAAAAATAAGTAGCATAGTATCAAAATTTGTAGCTTACTTTGTGCCTTTTCACAGAAGTTTATCTGAAAGCCTAAAGTAAAAGAGATAAGTTCCAGTTCATTTACTGTAAATCAAACCAAAATTAGAACATGATATTGTATTTTTACATTACATGTTGAAATGGAGAAAACTTACTGGAAAAATCACACAACCTCTTATCATTACTAAGAGACTAGGGCTTTCTTTAAAAACTCAACTCTTTCAGATGTATTATAAGGCACCAAAATCAAGTTTAAATTGTGTTATACTGCCTTAATCTTTATTTTTCATACCTATTCAATAAAAATACTATTACCTCTTCTAAGTTTTAAAAATTCCATCAATTTTTACAATGTTTTCAACCTACAAATTAAAATCAATATTAAGTACACTGTATATACTAAGTTAAATGATGGATTCATAAATACTTATAATTAATTACCACCTACAATTCAAAAATTTGAGCAGTTCACAAGATGTTAAAAGTACAACAAACATAAAACAACACTTCTAGTCAATCAGCTTAACTTCAAATGCAGAACTATTGAAGAAGTGCTGGTACTCAAATGTAGGTCTGAAAAACAGGTGTAACAAGGCAGAATAGAACTTTGGAAATTATAAGAAAAAAACTTGTGAATTATCCCTTGTAAACAAGAACACATTTTCCAAATCCAACAGTTATACCATATATACAAACTGAATAAATATATAATTGTTTTGTAAAATGGATCCAGTAAAACAAACCCTTTAAAACAAAAACTTTCCCAAACATGCTTTCACTCCCTAGTTGAGTAAATATCTGCTTTACTTAGCAGTTTACCTATGCTTATATTTATTAATGCTTTGAAGAACAAACTAGGGAAAATAAAGTAGAATGAATAAGTGTTTGTAAAAACACAAATACTACATTTAGAAAAAAGAGCCAAACTGAAGGAAGAAAATGTGTAACTAGTCCTTCCCATCTAGACACCAAAATTCATAGGATTCTAAGATGGAGATATCTACAAAACAAAAACTGAAGAATGGTAATGTAGCTACTTTGACAAAAAGTTCCTTAGTGCGCCATACAAGTAACCCACTGCTGACACACATACAAGAGAGAAAAGGGGAATGGAGAGAAACTACTGGGTCAGACTTGAGACAGACTTGGAAGGCAGTACACTAAACTAGTGTACTGCCAAATGTACACTAAACTAGTGTACTCTAACCAAATGTGCAGCAGAACACATGGGCGGGGGGAAATCAGAAATCCATGGGTGGTTAAGCCCAACCAACTAAAAACCAAGCACCATCTACCAGGCAAAATACACAGACTAAATCAGAAGAAAAGCACTCTCAGAGAGCACTGGGGAACCACAGCAAAGCTCAGAAGCAAGCCTTTAAAGCCCCAGAAGCCCACTGAAAGAAAGAAGGAAACTCATCTCCTATCCTACCACAACTGGAAGACTGAAGAAACAATGAAATAATCTTTAGGCAACAGTTACTCTTGTTTTTGTAGCTCTAAGTATGATGAATGGTTGCTACTAGTCGGCAAAAGTAAGAAGTGAAAAGATCATAGGTGAACAAAATAGCAATGTGAATGGTACCTGTAATAAGAAAAATAAATCTTGGCCTAGGGATGTAGCTCCATACTAGGGCACTAATGAGTATGGGCATGACCCTAGGTTCAACCTCCAGCACTAGAAAGAGAAAGAGACAGAGAGAGAGAGACACATACACACACAGAGGAGGGAAGAAGGGGAGAGAGAGAGAGAGGGAAGGAGAAAGACAGGGAGAAAGAGGGGGGAGGGAGCGAAGGAGAGGCAGGGAGGGTGACAAGGAGAGAAGTGGGGGGGAGCGGGAAGGAGCGAGGCTGAGGTGAGGAGGGGGGAGGAGAGAGGAGCTTGTGTAAGATGATGGGGAAAAATATCAAGGAAACCACTTAATATACTCAGCTTTACAAAATGCAAGTTTGTGGCTATGCTATAATGTCCACTAATAATTTGCACATTCAGTTCTGACTTCTCATTTTATAAATTATGTGTTTCCATTCATTTGCTTGCAGTGCTTTATCTCTGGAAATGTCAGAGATCCACCAATTCTGTTGATAGTAACTGATAAATTTTTTAAATCTTGTGTGCTTCACTTTTTTATATCTTGGTCAGTTTGTTACCCTGGGACTTCATTTTGCTTGATTCACTTCAAGTTCCCAACTGCAAGTGAGAAAATCTAAATCTTGCTTATTTTTCCTGACTCCAGGCAAGTTTAAGTAAACTGCAGACAGCCCCCACCCCCTACAAGAATAAATATCAAGACACAGGACAGCGAGCTAGTAAGCCAACAAAAACGAAAGAAATGTACTATTTGAGGCTTTTTCTTCTTCCTCTTCTTCTCTCACCCTTTCTTCTAGCACTCTTTCCCACGTTCTCACCATCTTACTTCAATTTTGAGATCCCTTAACTAACTGGCCAGCCATGAAATGAAACCTACAATTTACTGCATTTATCAAATAAAGTGAGGTAATCTATAGTAATTTAAAAAGTTGCTTAAAAGTAAATGTAGCCAGTGCAGTGAGACACATCTGTAATCATAGAATTTTGGGAAGCTGAGGTAGTTGAATCACAAGTTCAAGTACAGTGTGGGCAATTCAGCAAGACCTAGTCTCAAAATTAAATTTTAAGTAAAGCACGGTGGAGTACACTATAATCCCAGCACTCAGGATGCTGAGGCAGGAAGACTACCTTGTGTGCAAGGCCATCCTGGGCTACCTAGTGAGTTTAAATTTAGCCTAACCTACAGTGAGACCCGTCTCAAAAGAAGTAATTTTAATTTTAAATAAAGACTAGGGTTTTGCTCAGTGTGAAGGGCCTGAGTTCAATCCCCAGAAGCAACCAGTATTTAATAAGGTAGAAGATAAAATGAAGCGTGTCAGACATGCATTCTAGTTCCAACTGTGAAACTTAAGTCATTTTGAGTCCTAGGTTTTCTCATTTACACATAAAATTAAGAATAGTATGAGATAATCTTAGCATTTGCAAACTGCATCTAAACCTAATCTTGCTCATGTAATGGCCCTTGTTGGGCCTGGCAGTTATGGGATTCTATTACCCTTCCTCTAGGTGCTAGTATAACTTAGTACAGGGCAGAGGCAAAAGTGGTTTCCCAGTTCCTCTGTAGTTCCTTCCAATTCCCTACACATTCTGGGTTTTTGTGCTGCTAAAAGTGCACTACAAACTATACTATGAATCCACACTAATGTAAAGAAACTTGAGCTGCTTTACAAGTATTCCCATAGACCATGCTAAAAATCTTCCTTTCGTCGCATTGTGAAGGGTCTACTTGCTTGCTTCAGGAGTTTGTTATTCTTAATGTCAATTTTTCTTCTACCTGTGGCCAACAGTGGGAATGTAACTAAACACCATATTATCTTCTAAACCTGTTCAATGAAGCATAGTATACTCAAGCAAAGAAACTTTTAATTGTGTAACTTTGGGCAAGGATCTAACTTCTGTCAGACTCAATTTCCTCATCTGTAAAATGTAATAATATCCCAGTGTGAAGATTAAAATGAGAAAATATGTAAAATGTCCAACGAAGTGCCTAGAACACAGGAGGCTATCATTATCATAGCCATTATTATTCCTCGTGTCTCTCTCGGATAGGTAATGATTATGGCACTCTCCTTACCTTTCTAGGTGTTCATCAAGCCAGCCTACACAAGACTACTTCCTTGCAGTCCCGCTTTGGGAGAGCTAAACATGAAGGTGCTGCCCTCCGGACAATGCTGGGGAGCCCCATCCTATTCTCTGTGACATTATGATATATCTTTTGGTTTTTACTAATGGTTCCTGGCTTTTAACTTCCTCCCCAAAGCAAGCCACGGAAACAAGAATTTCTCTTCCCCAAGGAGGACGGGAGAACGGTCTTAGAGACACTAAATCTACTCTTATATTTTTGTCCTAGAACTGGTTGTGAAGAAATTCTTGGCCTGGAGATATAGCTCAGTTGTAAGCTTGAATAGTATGTACAAGGCTTTGGGTTCAATCCCCAGTGCAGGAAGGAAATGAAGAAATTTCTCACCTAGACTTCAGGGGCAGCTCAGTGCCAGACTGCCTGCGCAGCATGCTTGAGGTCCTGGATTCAATCTTCAGTACAAAGAGAAAAGCAAAGGAAAGGAGGAAAAATGGGATAAAAAGGGAGGAGGAGAAGAAGAGGAAGACAGAGGAAGGCAGGCAAAAAAATTTTCTGGTGTTCTTATAGTAAGTCATAAAGCTTTCTTCATTTCAGAGGAGGGCCTGCCTATACCCTGGAGGGAGACAAACTGCACAGAGAGGCCAAGAATAATAGTGAAGCTGACAAACCTTACCAGGTTTTCACATCCAGTGTGTGAACATTAGATACCTAATGAAGTTTCCATAAAAACCAGGGTTCAGATCTGGACAGCTGAGGACATGGTCTTCATTACTGAAAGGTGACCTGGAAATTCCAGGCTACTTCCCCTATACTTCTCCCTATTCAGCTTTCATTTGTATCCTTCATAACATCCTTTATAGTAAACTGCAAGACATGTTTTCCTGAGTTTTGTAAGATGCTCATGCAAATTAACTGCACTCAAAGAAGATGT
Organism: Dinomys branickii; assembly: GCA_004027595.1. Lineage (NCBI taxonomy): Eukaryota > Metazoa > Chordata > Mammalia > Rodentia > Dinomyidae > Dinomys > Dinomys branickii. Next base: position 140,565 of record PVLD010002017.1, read on the forward strand.
AGAAATTCCAACTTATAGCCAGCAGAACAGAAGCACAGATAAAATCGCATCAATCTAGGTGGGGACTGTGGAAAAGTCCTCAACCTGTGGAATCTGGCAGTACCTCTAAGGTGACAGCATCTGAACAGCTAGAGGAAACCTAACTCTTTTCTGCTACTGTAAGCTGGTGGGGAAGACTCTCCACACCTTTGGAGATCACATAATACCTGACTATTATGATGTGAGACCAGAAGAAAAAATGACACTTTGTTTTTCTGACAGAATACCTCAGCCACACTTAACAACCTCCAAAAAGCGAATACTTCTCCTTAAGGCACCTAATACAGATCTTAGGGAAACTACCAGAAGCAAGAGGTGCCGTAGTGTGACTTTATTTATGGCAAAGTCAGGCAACATATAGAAATATCAGATATATCTTTATCTATACAGAGATATCTATAGAGATGTAAGATGTATATATCTTTCGAAGATACATCTGGCAACTATTTTCTTGTCTCTCCTTTTAACTGTTAGAGCTTTTCTGAGCAAGATTAAGCACAGCATAGCTTGAAAGAGCCTGTGTGGTGTCCGCTTCAATCCGCTTACCCTGTGGTGAGGGATGATACGATGTTCTTTAAGAATCGAGCTGTGCATGATGTGACTATTGTCTTCTTCCCAGACCCATCTTCAGCGCAGTTAACTGCTGGCCAATACTCACTTTCACGGTATAGCTACAGTTAGATCAGTTGTATGAGCCTTTACCCTTGAATTCTTTCCTCATGCCAATCCTGCCAGGGATGATGGCACACATATATAATCCCAGCATTTTGGAGGCTGGGGCAGGACAATCACTGTGAGTTCAAGGCCAGCCTGGGCTACATAATGAGTTCAAGGCCAACCTAACTACATAGTGAAACCCTGTCTTCAAAAACAAAAAAAAAACAAACAAACAACACAACCTCCCAATCATGTTAAGAGTGTGAACTAACACTGGAGGACATCTTGGGGTTGGGAAAGGACTAGCTATGCTCATTAACAGAGACAGTAAATTGCCTAGATGACAAAGTTAGAATGGCAACATATGTTGTTAATTTTCTACCAAGTGAGTTCCTTTTACATATTATTTAAATTTACACTGGTATTTGGGCCAATGCCTAATTCAAACCTACTCATAGTATTTGCAAATCGCCAATCAAAACGTTTCTGGATGTGTGCCTCCAACATGTACAGTACACTTGTAATATACAGGAACATGAAGGTACAACCAAGGCTCCAAAATCAATACAAAAGGTACCCACGGTTGGTTAAAGCTTTACTCTTTTGTTGATGCTTAAAATAATCTCTCTTACCTGTTCCTGCATTTACATAATTTCTGGCAAAAATTCTTGCTTCAGACTTGATGGCTAAAATGACTTAGAAAGCTTAGAGAACCTGTATGAACCCAAGTAGTTGGAGACAAACCAATGCACGCTACTGCAAAATAGGAAGAATAAAGGCTACCAATCACATAGGCAAGTTATAATTCACCTCTACTAGGGCACAGCGCTTAAATGTCAGTTTCCTGCTCTATGATAGAGAGTGAAGAGTTCCTTAATCCATAGAGATTAGGCCCACCTACACAAGAGTGGTTGTATCAAATTAGGTAAAGACAATGAAAAAAACTTGTGTTAGAACTGTTCTCTTTTTCTTCTTTGAGTGGGAATTAAAGTTCCTTAGGTTGTATATTTGCATCACCTCTATCTCCTAGAGATTGCAAAGGAACTGACCTGAATTATATAGTATGGATTTCATTAAGAAATTCAGACTTCTTAAAATAAGGGAAACTCTCTGGGCCCCAATCAATCCAGTAACAGAAATGTACTAAAAAGAAAAAATTTAAAAATGCAGGATGAAGTAATATTCAAAGTTAAGCAAGTTTCAGCCTGTATTTACACAAGGTATTTTAAAGGAAAATGTGAAGGGGGGAAAAAGTTCTAAAAGTAAGATGTTTTTCTTTCTTGTTCTCATTAAAATGCTCTTATTTTTAAGGGAATGTAAGAGAAAGGTAATATGTGCTTTGAGAGGGGACTAAGAAGCTGAGATGGTTATGCTAAGTAAATAATAAAAGAAATAGGATGCAACATACTGAGCAAAACAAGCAATTCTGGGGTATGGAACTCTTCACTCTGCACAATTCCTCTCTAAAACAAAGACTAAATGGCAAAAACAAGCAGTCAAATGTAATCAAAAGTAAAAGGGTGCTGCTGTTTCGTTGAGTCATGGTGTCACTAAACTGCCTGAGTTGGCCTCCAATTTCTAATCATCCCTCCTCAACTTCCCTAGTAGCAGCAAATATTGACCTGGGCTATGGTAACTAGTTCATATATTATCTATTCACTTACTATGGTGGTGGAGTACTGATTTTAAATCTGTATTTACTTAAATTCATAGACATAAAGTGTTAGGCTAAGGGTGAATAAGTTAGGACTGGACCAGAAGTTTTCTGTGATACATCTATATTTAAGGCCTACAGAAGAATCTAGGGATATAGCTCATTGTTCGAGTATTTGCCTAGTGTGCACGAGACCCTGTGTTCATTCCCTAACACACACACACACACTTTAGGAATGTCTTAGTTCCCTTTTTTTTTTGGTACCCGGAATCAAACTCAGGACTTCGCACTTGCCAAGCAGGCACTGTGAGCTATATTGAGCTATATCCCCAGCCAACACACACATACACAAACACATTTTATACCTATTTCCTGTAATGAGTACTTCACAAATGGCTCCATGCTTTTCAGACTCAGTTATGATTCTAACTATTCTATTTGGGGTTTTTTGTTGATGTTGTTGTTTTTGTCTTTTTGAGACAGGGTCTCACTATGCAGTTCAGGTTGGCCTTGAGCTCACTTTGTAGCCCAGGCTGGTCTTGAACTCCCAACAATCCTCCTACCTCAGCCTCGCAAGTGCTAGGATTATAGGCATGTGCCACCACACTCAGCCTCTAACTATTCTAATCACTGTAAGAAAACAATTTTTCAAAGCTAAAATGTTTCAGCCCCCTAAAGAAAGTTTGAGGAAAGGGTTTTTTCCTGCTTTAAGTTTGTGTGTTTGTGTATGTGTGTGTTTGTGTATTGTTTGTTTGTAGTAGTGGGTATTGACCTCAGTACCTCAAGCACATGAGGCAGTGTTATACCATTAAGCTATATATATCCCCAAACTATTTTACTATTTTTTTAGTTTTGAGATAGGAAATCATTAAATTACCCAGACTAATCTCTAACTTGTGATCCTTCTGCCTCAGCCTCCTGAGTAGCTGGGATTACAGGCATGCATCACCATGCCCAGCACTTTAAATCTTTATAATAAAATTAACTCCTTATGTTTAAGAAATTATTTAAATCTACTACATTTTAAGACTATAAACGAAAGCAGGCAAATATCCTGTCTAACAACACTTAAACATAACTATTTTAGAATTTTCAAAACACTTTCACATGAATTAATAATGTGATTCTTATAACAATCCTGTAAATTAGGTGTTATCTCTGTATTCATACATTAAAAAAAATTCCAGAGCTCAGAAAAGTTAGATAATTTTCCCAAGGTTATAGAACTTGTACAAGGAAGAACAATTACTTGAGCCTAGTTTTTCTGGGTCCAAATCCAGCATTATCTTCATTTTAATATCTTCTATTTCTTAAATATTTCTACATACAAAAGTAAAGTGAGTGCTACCAGCTACTAATGGAGAAGAAAACATCCTGTCCATGCCATTTCATTATAGAAAATGTTGAACTCTTAACTGGCAAGCTCTACTAACCAGAATATGCTACTCTCCAATCAACCCACAATGATGCTATTTAACATTATGTTCCATACATAAGCCCTTCTCACCTGAGCTACCTGGTGTACTGGGATCTGCTTTTCACATGCACATCTGCCTCCTAACTAGATTCCCTGGGCTTTTGATTCGTCACAATAGCAAACTCAAGCCATGGCTAGAAAAGTTCTCAATATAACAAGCTAATCCCACACTTTTAACTTCACTAAAAGTAAAAAAATGATACTAGTATTCTAACGTGCAAGAAACATCCCAGTTAAATTCATCTATGACAAACTATTGATGAAATATTAAATATCTCAGGATATCTTACAATTGCTCATTTCAGCATTTTTTCTCCTTCATCTACAAACTTGTCCTAATAACAAACATATTTGTATAAATTCATTTACCTCATAACTTGGCAAACAGTTTGATAGTTTTAGTCACCAAAACACTGAAGCATAAAAACTACTCAACTTTTAAAAGCTGGGTGTGTCTATGAATGAGTATAAGAGAAAAAAATCAGAATGAATGAAAATACTCAAATGTATGAGTAATAATAAAATCAGCAACTATTCCCCATTATGCTAAGGGATAATGAGAACACTTGCAAAAAAATTAGAAATCACAGAAAACATGGAAGAGGTGGAGCTTGAAGTCTCCAAGACATTTATAAAAAAGAACTCAATATTAACAAATGGTGACACCCAAAGGTTCAAGGGTGTACCACTTATGAAGCTTAAAAGCTGAAGTAGATCCTAAGGGATTAGGGACTTCCTTACTAATAACTAAAGTGACTATTGGGGATGACAGCATCACTGCTACTGCTATAAACAATGATGACGAACACTCACTGCACCCTTCCTATCTGCCAGGCCCCATACTTTATGTATTATTCTCACCTTCCAAAGAAGGACCTGAGGCTTGAACAGGGTAAGTACCTTGCCTATGGATACTCACAAAAAGTTTAAATCCTGGCAACAGGATTCAAATCCAGGACTCCAGAACTATAGCTCTGACACACTAGAACATTAAAAAAAAAAAAGGTATTTCCCAATTTAAACTACTTTGGAGCTATAAATGTGAAGCCATGAAAAAGTTTACAGGATCATCTAGTGCCCAGCACAGCACCTATCCCTTCGGAGATTTCCAATTTCTGTTGGATTAAATATATTGCATGCATTCCACAAATGAATACTACTGGTCAGAAGGGTGCAGTCGATATTAACTCCTCCCAGAAGGGCAGTTTTTGAGATAGCAAGTAGAAGCAGACTTGGCAGGAGTAGCAGAACAACAAATACCCTCTAAGAGCTACTCTGTAAAGTCTGATCTAACACCAAAGAAAAGAAGAGTGGACTTACTGTAGTCTTACCTGTAGTCTCAGCTACTTGGGGACCTGAGGCAAGACAATTACAAAAGCCCAGGAATTTGACACCAGTATGGGCAACACAGCAAGATGGCATGTGAAAAACAAAACCAGGCATCGTGGCACATCCCAGCACTCTGCGAGGCTGAGGCTGGATTGCAGGTTCCAGGCTGGCTTGGGTGCTATGGTTTCTATCTAGAAGGTCCCCTATGAGGCTCATGTGTTCAGAAATGGGGCTCCTGGAAGGTGACTGAATTACAGGGGCACTAGGGGATCATGTGTTCAGAGCCGAATGTGCTGTTAGGAGGTAGGGCCTGATCTGAAGAGCAGGGCACTGGGAACGACCTGTGAAGTACACTGATCTGGCTCCCTGGTGCCTCTTCTCTGCTTCCTGGTCACCACCAGTTGAGCACTTGTTCCTCCATAACGCCCTCCTCATGCTCCTTCCACCTCCAAGTCAGCTGACCACAGGCTGAAACCAGGAGGCAAAATGAGCCTCTCCCCCTTTAAGTTGTGGGTGTTGAGTACTGTATCCCAGCAACAAGAAAATGACTAAGATACTAGGCAACTTAGCCATGAGTGAGACCCTGTCTCAAAATTAAAAATAAAAAAGTGCTGGGGATGTAGCTCAGGACAAAAGCCTTGAGTCCAATCCTCAGTACCAAAAATAATAAAATAGCCAAACAAGAATATTGGCAGGTAATGGAAAGTTTGGCTCTAACAGCAAAACAAACACAAAAGAGATCTTCAATTGCTGCTAAAACTCAAGCTTTATACCTAGGATTGTGCTAAACAACATCCTGAGAACTTTAAATTCTTTTCTCCATTCTAAGTAATCAAAGAGGTTCAAGATACTAGTAGCACGTTTGTGAATCAATCAACTGTAGACAAAATAATGATAAAATTCAGCAATAATTCAAAGAAGTTTGGGGCTATTTCCCCTTTTAAAATGGGTTCTGCTTACTAGAAACTTCAGTTTACTGGATATCAAAAGACAGAGTTAGGGGAGGAAAATAGAGAACATCAGCACCATCGCTAACACCTGACTTATTTTGAGTTCCTAGAACACTCCACACTCGTCCCTTCTTTGGAACATTCACACTATGAACTTTGCCTAGAACCCTCTTCAATTCATTCCAGACAGGCTTTCTCTGACCATCTTAGCAAGCAGATTGACCTCCCACTATTACGTTCCGTCACAAAACTCAGTCTGTTACTTTAACAGTACTTTTTTTCTGAGGCAAAGTCTGGCTATACAGTGCAGGCTGGCCTGCACTCATTTAAGTATCCCAGGCTGCCTGTCCTCGAACTCTCCCCAGTCCTCCTGCCTCAGCCTCCACATAGTGTTGGTATTACAAGGGTGTGCCACCACGCTCAGCTTACAACACTTTCAACACTTTTCTCAATTAGTAAATACTTCCTTCCTCTATCCTCTCAAGAATCGGTAAGATCCACCAGAGGAAGGCTGCCCAATTCACTCCTCTCCATGTACTCTGCACTGGAGTACTATGCCTAGCCCTGGGCAGATGAGCAATAATTTGACAGCGAAAAAAACCAAAACAGCTTTTTCACACTGTCAGGCTCCCCATCCCAACCAAACCCAGAATTTGAAATACTTACAAATCAACCATTCTGGACAAGCCTAACAGCCCCAAGTTATGATGTTGCCGTTTCACTTCCCACTACCACCAACTAGACTGGCAAAGCTGTAAGACCAAGAAACTAATCCTGCACTTCATCTGTATAATGTGCTGTGCAACACACTGGCCATTCAATTACTAACTCAATTTGAGTGAATTAGCTTACAGCCTGCGGAGAATGTGTTCTCCGACCTCTGACATCAGCCTATGTACCACAGTTTCTCCTCTACCCTAAAATGCTCTTACGGAAAGAAAGGTAAAGGTAATAAAGCCCTGCCTCTGCTTCCTAAATCACGGCACGCCTTCATAAATACAAAATATTCAGTCAACGTCTGTTGACCCTAAGTAAACATAACCAGCCTGGTAGGTTGTTTGTAACCAAAGAGTAACCACAGTCATACTACCAAGGATAACCCGACTGGTTCGGCTAAATATTCACCACACCTCGTAAGAAGTTCTCAAGTTGTCAAGAGATCTGTGCGATTCCATGCTGTAAAAATAGCAATACTATTCAAAATTTCCCAGGAAACGCAAGGAAATGGTCCCTGATGGGATGGGGCCTGGTATTTTCACAACACCCCAGTCAAGAGCCAGACAGAGCTTTAGCACCTTCCCAGCGGGAAAACCATGAATGAGGAGAGCTGCCTCCGATGTCCAGACGCCACCACTGCGACCTCCGCCGGTCCGTTTCCTGTCCCTCTCCACGCACACCGCACATTCGCCGACTCCAGTCTTCTATATTTATTCTCCGCTTGCAACGCTGACCGGTCTCCGGCCTACCCCAGGACTCCCCCGCGGGCCGACAGCCTCTCCCCACCGCACAGGTGGCCCCGGCCCGAGCTCCCACCCACTCCTCCCGTGCGCAGAAGCCCCGTGGAAGTTTGCAAACTGAGGTTCCGACCGCGCCGCGGAGCCCCAGGTCGCCGGGTGCCTGGCTCGCTGCGCCCCGGCGACAGCCAAGATGGCCCTGAGCCCGCCCGCGCGGCCGCCTAGCCGGGGGCGCCGGGCAGGGCTCCGCCGCCGCCTACCTGCGCGGCCCCAGCGACGCGGGCGAGGCCGCTGGCGCCTGCAAAGCGCGCAGCCCGGTCCGCGCCGCCGGAAACGGCCGCGGCCGCCAGGTGAGCGGGGCGGCGACGGCGACGGCGCCGGCGGTCCGCCCAGGTGGGCCCCGCGCGCGGCGGGCGGCGGGCGCCAGACACGCCGGGGGGCGAGCGGGCCAGGCCGCAGCCGGGCCTGTGAGAACCGCAACCGGGGCCGGGACAGGCCCGAGAAGGCCGGCCACGGGCGGGAGCGCGGGCGCGCAGGCGAGGAGGCGCGGGCTGCTGCCTCCGCCGGGCCGGGCGTCCAGGCCGCGACGCTGCCGGCGGCCGCGCGAGGGGGCCGGGGACTCGGCGAGGCCGCGTTTCTTACCCTGCATACTGCTGACGGCCGGGTGACCCGGCGCCGGGGGCCCTATGGGGCCCGGGGTCCCGCTGCCGCTGCCGCCCCCGGAGCCGCCGCCGCCGCTCGGGCTCGGAGCCGCCATTGTTGGGAGTGAGGAGCCGAGCGGCGCCGCGGCGGCTGCAATGCAGCAAGTTCGGCCTCTCGCTCGGACGAGGGCGCGGCGAGTGCCGCCTTGGCTCCGCCCCCGACCCGCCCCAACCACGCCCCGCGACCACGCCCCCGCCCTCCCGAGCCTGGAGCGAGGCCGCGCCGGACGGTGGACCGCCGCTGCAAGGCATGGGTCTGGGCTACAGGGGCGCAGAAGACCCGCAGAGGTTCTGGGTCGGGGCTGGGAGCGCTCAGGGACTGCAGGTGGTTTGCAAAGCATCAGAACTGTGTGTGCCTTTGAGGAAGAAAAAAATACACAACTCTCAGTATTTCTTCAGAAATAGTGACCACAAATGCTTGAGAACTTCCTTAAAATCACAGAACCTAAAATCAGAATAGTAAAGCTGGAGTGAATCTCAAATCTAGCTTCTCTGATACATCACTTTCAGGAGAGTTAGCGCTAGCTATGGTTTCTGTCTGGCCCTGCCTAATTTCCATCTGGCCCTAACCAGAGAGGCCAGGGATCTAAGGGGCTCTAGCCAAAGTGCTCTTCACAGACCCATCCCCACCTGAAACACAGTCCACATTTGATAATATCCCCAGGCAGTTTATATGCACAGTACATGTACGAAGTACTGTAGGGTAACCAGTATTCCTTGACCTCCCAAAATATGCCTTCTATATCTCCTTCGTCCCCAGAAAACACTGATTTTCTTCCCTAAATCCTCTCTTCCTTAAGAAATCAATCACAGTCATGATTATAAATTACATAAAATGACACACACCCCCAACAATGTTAGGTTTCTTCCAATGCTTTGCACAGAGACTATGATTTTAGGAAGGCAGCCACTAAAAAAGCAGTCCCCTATGAGGCCAGGAGTTTGGGGGCCAGCCACAGTGTCATTGTAATGGTGGGACATTTCTGGATAGGTTGTGTCTCACCTATAAAATAATGACCAGTTGTCCTACATCCTCAGAAGTCTAAACCATGAATTAGATGTTTCAGCTCTTTAGAAGCATGGTGCAATCTAGACCAGCATCTGCTCCGTACTCTCTCCATCCAGACCTTCTGACGCTAGAGTGACTCCATAGCATGTTGGAAATATGTTGTAGGTCAAAACAGACCTGCCTTCTCGCTCCAAACCCAGGTTCATCCACCACCTTCGTTGCCCAGCTCTTAGCAGTGGCTAGCGATAGAGCTCAGGGGAAGTCAAAGGAGGAGCAGGGGACCATAAAGGCAAGTTGGCGTTAAGAGGAGGCAAATGTACTTAAAGGAGTACCTTCCACAATACCCTTCCAAGGGCATGGCTGAGCAATAACACCAAGTCTGGGTTTTTATATACTCCAGCTAGGGAGTATATATTTACTGCCAGGAGAAGTAAGAATCAAAAATCAAGTGAGCAACATGTAGGGGAGCACACTTGTAACCATAGTTCTCAGGAGGCTGAGACATGAGGATGGAGAATCCCAGGCCAGCCTGGACTACATGGTGAAACTCCACGTTATGGCTTGTATCCAGATGTCCCCCCACACCTTATGTGCTCCTAGGTGGGACTTTTTGGAGCTGGCTGGATCTAGGGCATGCAATACTGGGATTAAGGGAATGTGGCTCTAAATTAGTCCACTGATTAGAGTTAGCATAGTTCTGGGTAGCACCACCCAAAGGGCTGGTAGCCTGGACGGGATAAAAGAGGATGGCAGCCTGGCTGCTGCTGCTTGCCTTCTTTCTATCACACCATGAACTGTTCTCACTTTGCAATGCCCTGCTGTTGTACCACCACGCCTTAGAGCCAGCCAACTGTGGACCATAACCTTTACAAACTATGAGCTAAAATACACTTCTCCTCCTTTAACTTTGGACATCAGGTATTTTTGTCTCAGGAATAAGAAAAGTTAATAAGACCCCGTTTCAAGAAACCAAAACAAAACACAAGAAAAAGGCAAATAAAACATGCTTTCAAAACATCAACACAACTTACCTGTGATTAGAAAGTAAAGGATATAGAAAAATAGAGAACCTTTTCTCCCAATACAGTAGTTATGTATTCCCTTGGACTTGGCTATTTTGGAGCACGGGAAAAAAGGCATTACCAGCCCCACAATTTTCTAGCAGTGTCCCAGATATACCCTGTCATCACCAGGCTCTAGATACAGGATGACCTGATACCAAGCAGTTTTATTGAGCAGTTTCTCACTTTATTCCAGTACTTGCTGGGAGGGTTCCCATTCAGTTCTTGTTTAAACATCACTGTAGTATGTGTTGTGTCATCTCACTTCTCATTTCTAATACTTAGGAGTCTAGAGTGGTGCTGAGAAATGACTTGGAGGTGTTTTAGTACCACATCCCCCAAGTTCTAGGATTATTGTATCCGCCTTCACTGATGGAGATTATTGATGAACTCACAGCCTTATGTAAAGCTCCTTTTTTCAATTATACATATTTTGATAGAACATTAATGTATACTTAATATTAAGTCCCCAAGAGGCAATGCTGGCGATTATAGAAGTTAGGTTTTTCAATATGGTTTTAGTGTATGCACAGGTTGTACAAAGGGAGTTTAATCACTAGGCGTGTTGGCACACACCTGTAATCCCAACACTCAGTGAGCAGAGGCAGGAGGATCCAGACTTTGAGATCAGCCTGGGCTATGCAGTGAGTTTAAGACCACCCTAAATTACAAGAGAGGGCTAAGGATGTGACCCAGTGGTAGCATTCTTGCCATGCATGCACAAGTCCCTGGATTCAATCCCCAGCGCTGAAAAAAGAGAGAGACCATCCTGTCTCAACAAAACTAGGCATGGTCACGTATGCCTCTGATCCTAGCACTCTGGGAGGCTGAGACAGGAGAATCACAGATTCCTGCCCAGCCTGGGCAATTTTGTGAAACCCTATCTCAAAATTAAAATAATTTAAAAAGCTGGGGATGTGGCTCAGTGAGAAGACCCTGGTTTCAACCCCCAGTACTATATAAATAAATACATACATACATAAACAAATGTAATCAAATAAAAATATTGTTAAATGACCATCAATAAGAAGAACGTATATGTGAGAAGGAAACCTAAGGGAAGACACTTAACCTGCAAATTCATTAAGACAAGTTGAGTTAAAAGAGCAACATAAAACTAACCGTGTTGTTTGCCTAATACCTAAGTTTGGACAAAAGCTGACATAGTACTTCCACTGCTTTTGGCATTATAAACTAGTAGATAAGAACCACTAAATCTACATAAGAACAAAAAGAAGGATTTTGTTTTATTTAAGTTGATGAAGATATGTATGTCCTTTTTGCTTTTTCTTATGTTTATGTTTTTCTCATATATTTGTGTTTTGTCCTTTTTATGTTCCCACTGAAATCCATGTGCTAAAGTCTAAGCACTAGTCCCTTGGAGTGTAACTGTATTTGGAGATAGCATCTTTGAAGAGCTAAGATAAACAAGAGGTTATATCATGAGGCCCTAATCCAACAGAACTGCTATTCTTCTAAGGAGATGAGCATATACACTAGATCTATGTGAAGAAACTAGGAGAAGGTGGTCATCTGTATCCAAGCAGAAGGACCTCTGTAAAAGCCAAACCCTATCAACACATTGATCTGAGACTACCAGACTCCAGAGTTGGGAGCAAACAAATCTCTGTGGCCTAAGCCAACCAGTCCATGATACTTTGTTATGAGAGCCTAACAAACTAATACTAAGATGTGATTTAAAAAAAAAAAAAGAATGGCCTAAAACAAGTAACAATGGTAGCTGGCATAATCTTTGAGAGGCAAGGAAGGCAATTAGGCAATATGGATCAAAAGACAGCAAATGCACTATGGTAAGAGATCCTTAAGGAAATCCTCAAATGGACCTGAAACTCCAGACTATCATACTTTTTTCCTTCCCTGGAGAGAGGGCTGAAATAACAAATTATCATCACTGCTAACAGTAAGGCATAACAAGATCCAAGCACCCTGTTCCAAGAGAGGCTGCAGAAAAAGAACATGTTTGCATATCTCCTTCTTGGAGAGCCTTTGTTGAGAAGTCTGGTTTGCTTGTTCTTGATTCATGTCTAAATAGTTAGATTAAGAATACATTTTTCACTTTCCATTTAAAATAAAGCAAAAGCAATTTACAAATGGATTTCACCTTAGGACCCCAATTTCAGCATCTGGAGAAGCAAGAAGAAAGGTCAGACACCTCTATTTGGCTGTGACAGCCACCAGATAGCCCCTTTATGGGCTCAGTGGTGAATAGTGAACAAAACCCATCTCTCACTCATCCCAAGATCACCAGCAGTTCGTACAGGGCATCCAATGACTAATGTTGCTTCTTCAGGCAAAGAGCTTCAAACCATTTTTCTGTATGTCATTTCAGAGTTGCCTTTATGCAGAAATGCAGACCATTTAAGAAGCTTTGACCTATCCTGCCATCAAAACAGCCCAAGTTTCAACCAGATTCAGATAAGAGGAGGTATTGCTAATTTCAATTATTAATAATCACACAGGTACGCAGATTATGAGCAAATGTGTATTACATTATTCATAAAAATAAAAGAATGGAAAACTTTCTCTAAATCACTATAACCAAGTGAAAGGTAATATTAAAAATTTTGTGGGTTTTTTTGGTATCAGGAATCGAACTCAGGATCTTGCACTTCCAGGCAGGTACTGTGCTACTAAGCTATATCTCTGGCTTATTATTAATAATATAACTATGGTCTGACCAGATACAAATATATTGCAAAAGTATATGATGTTGTTCTGCTAGAAATATTCGCACAACCAGGCCTTGTATTCTGTATTCTGCTGCTCTAACCTCACCAAAAAAAGAAGGAAGAGAAGAAAGAAGGGGGCGGGGAATAGATGAGTTTTGGTAGAGTGGGGGTTTATAGATTACAGATATTCCTCATTTAACAATTTACCTGTTCAGAGATAGCTTGGAGTTACAATGGAGATGTGTTGTTGGACTTATGACCTGCTTCTTGGACTTACAACCCTATTTTTTTTCTTTCTTTTTGAGACAGGTTCTTGCTATGTAGTTCAGACTGGCCTTGAATTCACTTATGTAGCCCAGGCTGGCCTCAAACTCATGGTGATCCTCCTATCTCAGCCTCCAGAGTGCTGGGATTACTGGCACGCACCGCTACGGCTGGCTATGGCTGCCCTGATTTCTTTTTGTACAGTTCTGTACCTCTTACTGATAGAGTTTCAGTGTCTTTTTTGTACAGTACACCTTGTTTATACAGTACCTTTTTGCTGATAGTACTGTATAGGGCAGTACTGTAATTTTATGTTCTGTTATATTATAGTGCTGCATGTAAGAGTTATGTAAGTAAAAACAAAGTCCTCCAGTTGGAGTTTCCTTTGGCTATTTCTTTGTTCTGAATATTGTAATGTACATTCTACATACAATTCCTCATTTAGCACCCAACTCATTTAACAACCTAATTACAGAAGCAGAACTGGTCATTATCCAAAGAGTGCCTGTGACCTATTATATTTTGAGCACATTCACTAAGCATGTGCAAATAAGCACGGCATTCATGTAAAGCCAGTTATTTTTATAATGTCTGACACTGGGGAAAAATAAGCTACTGACATTTTTTGGATCTTGAGGCAAAAGTATCCGGTTTGCCTGTTCAGATGTAGAAGGGAGAAATTTGGAGCACAGCCGCATGAGATCCGTTGATCACATATGACACAGGTAGAACAGCTAGGCCAAAGGGCCAGATAAATTTATCAGTGCACAATTTATACTGGGCTCACTCCTAAGGTCTGTTTGCTTTCAGCATTTCCTCAGCCGATAATAAAACTGATTCATCTGGAGTTAAATGAATTCTGAAATATAAACAAACTCTTTAGAAGTGATGTTACCATTGAAACTTTTTGATATGTACATAGTCTCATATGAGTGTACACATTTTCTCAAGGGTTTTATATATACTTCCACACCACAAGAAACAACTGAACAATTAATTATCACTGTCATCCTGGCCTTGTGATTGTTTTATGTGGTTAATTTTTGTCTTACACATCTGGCTAGTAACTTCCTTTACTACATACTTTATATCTTGCATATGTCTTGCAGTGATGGTCAACCATTTAGCTCTTTCAATGATATCAAGAGCTCATTGCAGCAAGTGTGCCGTAGGTTCACCACCACAGCAAGTCTAAGAGATTTACTGCAGAAGTAGGCAGAGCAGTGGTTCCATTAATGCCACTTTCTCAGTCAAGGATATTTGGCACTTCCAGTGATTTTTATAGTCAAGCAGGTTTGTGGTTCTGTGCTATCTTATTAGTAGTGTTTCAGTTTTCTTGATTCTTTGCAATAACTTTAATTAATGAGATGAAATTGCACATTAAAACACAGCTTCCAGCAATATCAACTGTGTGATCAATGTAACCTTGAAGAATTCATAGAAACTGCTAAGATGTTAACTGCTAAGGAAAAGGCATGTGAGGAAATATAGGAGTAGACACTTTATTGATTTGCTAAAGGTCTATCTGGATTGAATCTGTTTTGCAATCATTACTGATGAAAACTTTCTATATTAGTGCCGTATCATAAGATATCCTAGATTTTCTGCATCATTATCACCCCTGCCTGTTCTGGCATGTGAGGGATCGATACTGCCTGAACCCAGCTGATGTGATGATTCGGTGGCAGCTGCTGTATTTTATTTTAAAGGTTAGGTTACTAGAGTGCATGTGTTCTTAAGAAAAAACAAATCATTTTAGTGGAAAGATGTTGATAATATGATGTCTAATACAGATATGCCACATTTAACCACCTACCTGTTTAATGACTGTTGGGACTTATGACTGAAGCATGTTGTTTAGACTTACAACCTGCCCCTGGGATGAATGACACATGTGTTATTCTTTTTTGTATACTTTCTATACCTCTTGTTTATAGAGTCTCAGTGTCTTTTTTGTACAGTACCCCTTGTATATAGAGTACTGTAATATTTACTGGTTATACTCTAGAGTACTGTAGTTTTATGTTCCGTTATACATTACAGTACTGCATGTAAGAGTTATGCAAATAAAAGCAAAGTTATCAAGTTGGAGTTTCCTTTGGCCATGTCTTTGTTCTGAATATCATAATGTATGAACTACATAGCAGTGGTGAAGAACCTATGGCATGCGTGCCACAGCAGGCAACAGAGCCCTCTGTGTGAGCCCAGGAGCCAGTTGCCTAGCAACTGACTATCCGTAATAGTTGCGTCTTCTAAACTAAAACCTCAGTATTCAGTTTTAATTGTAATGCTGGAACTTTGCGATAAATAAATGGACTTGGAGTTGCAGTTGGGCACTCAGTTTCTAGAAGGTTGGCCATCACTGCACAATTCCTCATTTAGCAACCAGTTCACTTTGTGACGTAGTCACAGGACCGTAACTCAGTTGATCAACAAGGAATGTGTGTAATTGGGCCAGGGTGAGGGGGTATTTCCTGGGGTAGTGGCCATGTTCTATACTTTGAAAGGGATTTTTGGTTACATAACTGCAACAAATGGATGCTTTAGATTTGGGCATTTCATTGTATATAAATTTTACAATCAAAAGAAAATCTCAGTAAATGTCAAACTCTCCCTTATATGAATGCTGATGTATTTAAAGGGACTTGTACTGATACCTGCAACTGATTTTGAAAAAAAGAATGAGTAGAAGGACAGAGGGATGGGAAGATGGTTAGATATATGCTAAAATATGTGTAATAAAATTTTAGTGGTAAAATGTAGGTGATGGGTAGACTGATGTTAACTATAATTTTTTAATTGTATGCCTGAAATTTTTCATAACAAACTATTAGTGGAAATACAGTACACAAGAAAATAAAAAATAACATAAAAACCAAACACTTTGCTCTGTTACTTTGTCCCCAGAACAGAATTACAAACCAAATAATGTAGTAAGTACAAATTTATTCAACTAATGTAATCAAAGTAGATAGATTCTGATAAAAATCAGGATTTATTGAAAATTTTCAGCTAAAAGTAAGGAATAAGTTATGGCATAATAACAAAAGGTCCTGATGTGCAAAACCAAAGGTCGGCAGTGGCCAAGAGGAGACCACATCAGTCATCTCTGGTTAATTCAAAATTGTAATCCTACCACTCTGGGAGGCTTGGAGTGGAGGACTGAAAGTTCCACCTCCACCTGGGAAATTTAGTGACTAAGCAAGACTTTCTCATATTAAAAATAAACAAATGTTTAAAAAAAAAGTGGGGATATAATTCAGTAGGAAAGCCCCAATTTGCATCCCTAATAGCACCCTCCCCGCAAAAATAAGCTGGGTGTGGTGGTGCATGCCTGTAATCCGAGCACTCAGCAGGCTGAGTTAGGAGGATTGCTGTGAATTTGAGGCCAGCTCAGGCTACATAAGTGAGTTGAAGGCCAAACCAAAACAAACAAAAGAATTTAATAAAGATTATAGAATTGAATGATCACTTAGGAGGGAACATATTTGGGGTACTGAGATTTTTTAAAATTTGTTTTGAAATTAGGTAACAGTGTCTGGTTTAAATTTAACATTATTTTGTTTCATAGAGTCTGTTTGGGAATAGCTTATTTGAGCTACACTACACATACCATACAGTTCACTCAAAATGCTCACTGGTTCTCAGGATGTTCACAGAATTATGCACCCATCGTACAATATTAAAATTAAGAATAATTTTATCATCCCCCAAAGAAACTCTGTATCCTCTGCAGTCACTCCCCAGGGCCCTCATCTACTCCCCACTCCCAGGCAACCACCTCATCTACTTTGCCTGCATAGTTTTGCCTACTGTAGACATTTTATAGAAAGAGAATCATTCAATATGTACCTTTTTGTATCTCACTTTATTCACTTACCATAATGTGGGGCCTTTTTTGTGGTTGGTTTTTGTTTTTACTACAGCAACAGAAACACCAAAATGATACCCAGGATTTGGAGGCAGATTTATTTATGTCAATGGGCACTGATCAGGATCATTCCTAAAATATCAGACCCTGGTCTCTGGAAGTCTAGGGCTTATATCAGATAAGCAAGTGGGAGGTACAGAGGCAGACTGGCTTGTCAGTTGGGGATTCGGTTGACAGGGTGCGTCATAGTGACCAGCTATGCATCACAGCGACCAGCCATTTCTGAGAGACAGGAGCAACCAGAACTGGAACGGGAACTATTACTTGGGCAACTGAAGTATACTGGCTGGGGGGTGCATTCTCTGCTACATTTTGAGACAGGATCTTGCTATATAGCTCAGGCTCTCCTCAAACTCACTATGCACTCCAAGCTGGCCTCGAACTCCTGGAGATCCTCTTCCCTCAGCCTTCTGAATGCTGTGCTTCTAGGCATGCACCGCCATGCATGGCTATGATTTTTTAAAATTTTTTAAAAAATATATATTTGTCATTCATTTGATCACATTCATCACCTTCATCAAAAATTTGTGCTTGTACATAATATATCTTAATTCTTTGCCCCATTCTCCTCCCCTCTATCCAAACTTTCTTTTCCTCACATTTACAAGAGCTTTGTTTCCATTTTTTCCTTCCTTTTCCTTTCTTTCTCTTCCATTTGAACTTTCCCTCTCCCATTTGAACATGTTCTTCCTATTTTCCAATGTCTACCTTCCACTTAGTATAATGCTTCTAAGTTTTATCTATGCTGTAGCATGTTATCACAATACTACTTCATTCCTTTGGTGTGGATATACCACATCTTGTTTACCCACTTATCCAATTGAGACATGAAGATAGCGCGTGACTAAAACTAGCTGGGAAAGGAGGTGTGACAAGGTCCTGGAATACATGCACAGAACAATTCTCAGAACCTTGCATGTGGACTTCTCACAAAAACTTGAGGAGGTTTTTGATAGACTGACCTGGATGTGGGAAATATAAAAATGGGAAAGTGGCCAGGCATAGTGACACACACCTGTAGTCCCAGCACTCAGGAGATGGAGGCAGGAGGAACACCATGAGTTCAAGGCCAGCTTGGACTACAAAGAGAGATCCTGTCTCAAAAAAAGTGGTTGCCATTAACTGCTCACTATCCATTACTACCCACAGTTGCGCCTCTTCATGGTAACCCACCCTAGGTTGTAGGATGAATTTTTTTTTTCCTCCCTTTCTACTGGGTCCAAATTCACTCTGCAGAGCCCATTTCCCACCCCCCTATACTTCTGGGTTTTTTTCCTATCTTCAATAAATATGAAACTTTGGCACCATTTATGGTTGTCTTGTTCAATATTTTGTCCAGGACAGAAAGAACCTAGAAACCACCTTCAGAAGGAGACTCCAGCACGCCAAAACTTGATAGTGTATTGATGTTATTTTTGCTTTTTGGTTGTTATGAATAATGCTGCAGTGAATATTTATGCGTAAGTTTCCCTGTGGACAGTTCTCTTGCATATATATCTGGAAGTGGAATTGATGGATACTATGGTAACTCAATGTTTAAGCATTTGAAGAACTCCAAACCTCTTTTTTGAAGAGGGCGCATCATTTACGTTCCTCTCAGCAGAACACAGGTCGTCCAATTTCCCCACAGGCACACTATGAAGGTTTGTGTCTAGATGTCCCCCCAAAACCTCATGCAGTAATGGGGTAGGCTTTTCAGAGGTGGTTAAATCTAGAGTTTGTGATTGATTCAAGGTCCATTTCCGGGATTAAGGGTGGGTAGCCCGCATACAATATGAGGGACAGAAAGAGGCTTGTGCTCTCCTGCCTTGTTGCTTCTGCTGCCTTCTGCAGCCATGAACTATTGCCCTTCTACCATGTGCCACCCTGTGTTGGAGACAGCCCATTATGGACTGGAACCTCTACAAATTGTAAATTTTATTTTATTTTATTTTTTTTGCGGTACTGGGGATCAAATTCAGGACCTTGCGCTTGTTGGGCAGGTGCTTACGCCACTGAGCTGTATCTTCAGCCTCCAACAAATTGTAAATTAAATAAACCTTTACCTCTTTAACTTTGGGTGTTGGATATTTTGTCCCACTAATGAGAAAAAGGTACCTAAGACACACATCAATAACTGTATTGTCTACCTTTTTTACAGCAGTCAGTCACCCTACTGGGTATCATAGTGCTTTGAGGCATTTCAGCTGTCATATCCATTGAACTGGACATTAGCAGAAATTGCATTTTTTATCAAGTGAAAATAAAATGTGTTCATTTCAAGAGGGAACTAAAACCCAGGCTGGTGGTTGAGCTCATATTTTAGCACTCTGGGAAGGTAACAGAGAAGGATCTAAAGTTTGAGTCTAGCCTGGGCAACTTAGTGAGACCTATTCTCAAAGTTAAAATAATAATTAATAATAATGAAAATAATAATAATAATAATAATAAAAGGACTGGAATGTAGCTCAGTATTGGGTTAAATAACCCTTAGTTATTGCGAGCTGATCAGGCCCACAATCTCCCGAGTAAGTGGACAGCTAAGGCTTAAATAAATGAGACAAATGAAATGATTTCAGGGCTCCAGGAAGGTCTACCTCTATGATTTCAATATTCTCTGATTTTAGACAAAGACTTCTCTGGGCAGCCCGTATTTATTTGGTTTTCAAACAAAGGAGGAGGATATTCAAGAAAATGCACTAGTCTAGCAGGACATAGGGAGAATTTTCCCAAGTAGTAAGTTATGCCAACCAGGAGAACTACCTTATCTTTGGATTGGTATTTATTGTAGGAGTGTGGAGCTTGCAACTTCACTGTCCTTGTAGCTAACTGGGGTTGGACCCAAACTTCCTCAGCTGTGGCCTTATCTTGTCCTTTGAGGTGTCACAGTTTCACAGGCCAATACAGGCCTCCGGTGACCAGTGACTCACAGAGGTTCACTTACTATGAGTCCACTGTCCATCTTCAGACAAGGTGACTAAGCTTCAGACAACTCATAAGTAAACATGGAAAGCCCATTGGCTAATATTAAATCCTGCTCTGAACCACTTTGCAGTGGTCTCCATCAGCTCAGTGCAAAGGCCCTAGGTTCAATCCCTAGTACACAAGAGAGAGAGACGGACAGACAGATAACTAGGCAGACAGACAGGCAGACAGACAGAAAGAGACAGACAGACAGAGCCAGACAGAGACAGTGATATAGACAGAGAGAGAGAAGGAGACAGACAGCCAGAAGGAGACAGAGAGAACCAGAGGACTCAGCTTTCTGGAGGCCAAAATATGATGCAATTTGGAATAAGAAGATTGTAGATGTCCTCAGTGCAAAGCTGTCCTCTTGCATCCCTGGATGGAGCATTTTATTCAAGGAATGGTCCTGCAAAGATTCAGAGAGAAGGACAGAGACACTACCACAATACGAACTCTTATGATCTTATCTATCATTTTTGACTCAGAACACAACAAATTCAACAAATAAAAGCTCAAGAAAGACTTCCTCTTTCTAAGTGGTGCATGCAAGGTGTTAGTTTACTCTCTCAATCAGGTATCAGTAACTAAAACCTATTGGTAGTGAATGAAACACTTTATCAGCTATATAGGTTAGCTGAAAGACTTATGTAATCCTGGACACTGGAAATTTTCTATTTTTGAAATGTTCAAAAGAATTCAACTATACAATGTTATGGCTTGTGTCTAGATGTCCCCACAAAGCCTCATGCAGTCATAGGTGGGGCTTTTACAGAGGTGGTTAGATCTAGAGCATGTGATGCTGGGATTAAGGGTTTGTATTGCTAAATCAGTGCAATGACTGGTTTTGCGTAGTTCTCAGTGTGGATAATGGGAAGGCTCACCCTGGGTATAATATATCTGTTCCTTTTTTTTTTTTTTTCCGGTACCGGGGATCAAACTCAGGGCCTTAGTGCTTAGCAGGCAAGCACTTACACCACTGAGCTATACCTCCAGCCCACCCTGGGTATAATATAAAGAACAAAAAGAGAGCTGCTGTTGTCACTTGCCACTCACTACTTGCTGCTGGTACTTTGCTTCTTTGCTGCCTTCCGGCCTTCTGCCTGCTGTGAGCTGTTTCTCCTTTGCCCTGCCCCTCTTCCATGCTCCCTGCCTTGGAGCCAGCCAACTATGAACTGATGAAACCTCTACAAATTATGAACTAAATAAACCTTTTTTCTTTTAACTATGGGTGTTGGATATTTTGTCTCAGAACAAGAAAATTAACTAAGACACCCAATATCTGCAATTAACAACAAAATAATGTTGTACCCAATATAACAATATTAATGAGCAGGAGAGATGTCACAACAGCCTCAGTAACAACAAAAAATCCACATTAGGTTTTCAACAAGAAGTGAAGACACTAGGGAAAATACAACTTATTTTAGTGAAATGCTGCCAGCTTTATTAATTCTAAATATGTCTCTGAAAACTATACCATACTGCACTCCAGAAACACTATATTTTTGTTCGTGGCACATATATGGCAGAAAAGCTTTTAATTACTTTAGTACTAAGAGAGAAACAAACATGATGGTACTCATTTGTAATCCTACCTCTCTGGGGGACTGAGGCAGAAGGATAGAAAACTTCAGCTCAGCTTGGGCAATGTACGGACTTAGCAAGACCTTGTCTCAAAATAAAAATAAAAAGGCTGGGGATGTAGCTCAGTGTGAAGGTCCTGGGCTCAATCCCCAGCAGTACAAAAATAATAAACTAATTTAAAAAAAACTAATTTAAAAGCACTTGGGATGTAGCTCAGTCAGAAGACCCTGGGTTCAACTCCCAGTACTACAAGAAACAAAAACAGCTGGGCATGATGGCACACACTTGTAATCCTAGCACTTAAGGTGGCTGAGGCATGAGGATCCTGAGCTCCAGGCCAGTTTTGGAGTCGCCAGTGAGACTCTGACTTAAAACAACAATCCTCTAACTTTTTGTCCTTTTCATGGTCTCACAGTTTGTCAACCTCTGCATTAACATTTTTGTACCAGATAATGTGCTGTGGGCTATGTGGTCTTGTGCACTACACATGTCCAGCAGGATTGCTGGCTTTCACTCCGGAGATGCCAAGGTCACCAGCAGTCTTCTTGCAACTCAACCAAGTCACAACAAGCAAAACATCTTTACTGCCAGAGTCGAAGGATGGGGGTGGGGTGTGTTTGCCCCCGGCTATGGATCAGTGTGTGTGTGTGTGTGTGTGTGTTTAATATCTCTAAAGTATATTTTCTTAATTTGTTATATTCATTGTTTTAATCTTTAACTGAAGAGAATGAGATTTACCATATTGTCATTGACTGTAAAACCTAAAGGAAGTTACTTTTTACTTTAATATGCTGCACAGTTTTTTCTTTCTATACGTTAGCCACATTTTATAAAGGAAAAAAAAAGATTGTCTATTTCTAGTTTTAAAAAATTTATACTGAACTATCTGATTATAAAGTTGATCTGGAAAAATAAATCAAGATATTAAGAAAATCTGGAAGAAGGAAACTAAGGGGACCTAGCTCTACCAGACATAAATATATTTTAAATCACCAATGTTTACTATTTTGTGGAACTGAAACATAAAAGTAAACACAGTGCCTGAACTAGTTATGAAGACAAGAAACAGAATCAATACTTATGAAAATATATTACAGTTAAAGGTGGGATGTCAAGTCAAAGATAGACATGTCCAAAACTTTAAACATGAATTCATACCTCAGCCTTTACATCAGAATGAGTTCCAAATGGATCAAAAATTTTACTATAAACAATAAGAAGCCATTACAATACAAAAAAAGTCAATAGGAATAATAAATAGTAACAAAGTCAACAGGAAAAACTTTATTTTTTTTTAGTGAAAACTACAGATAAGCAAAGTCAGAAGACAACTAACTAGGAAAATTGCATTTCAATTTGTAATACAGATAAACAGAGAGCTAATTTCACTAATAAAATTTCTTAGTAGGATTGGCATATATCTCAGTGGTAAAGCACATAGCTAATATGCCTGAGTTTCTGGGTTCAAGCCCTGGAGCTGCAAAAATAAATAAATAAATGCAAAATCAGAGCTGAGTGAAATCAGCTGCTGGAGGACCAGAAGACCCAGTCTCTAGATATCAACATGACACCATTTGGCGTAAGAAGATCACTTCCCTGTATGCAAGGCTGTCCTCTTCTATCTGTGAGTGGAACCAGTGGTTCTGGGAATGGTCTGAAGATTCACAGACTGACCAAGAGAGTTGTCTATACCAACTCACATCTCTTTGGCAATATCTGTTTTAAGATGTGTAGAGGAACTCCAACATAACTCAGTGGGTTCTTCACTAAGAATGAAGGCCAGATCCCTCTTTAAACTGAGTATAATCTTGGAAACTTGTATCCCTGTCTGCAACAGGGCTTGAGGCTGGAATTTTCTTATTTCCTTGTTTTCCCCAGTGAACACTAGTTGAGATCTATGTCATTCTTGTGCTCATTTATCAGGAATTTACCAAGGCATTCACAATTTCAAATATTATGCTTCCAATTATGGACCATGAGATCTGAATTTTGGTGCTGGGACAGTAGTGATAGTTAAAGTGAACAGGCTGAATTCTTCTGTTAACCTCGGCCACTTCTTGGTATTTCTTTCTTGGAAGTTTTCTGCATATCGGAGATCTGAGAGGTACAACAGTTCCTCCTATTCTTAGCATCAGGTGAAGGCAACAGACTTCATTAATAAGCAGCAAATGAACTGAGCAATAAGGGATATGACAAGAACAGTGCCTGTTTATTCGGCAAAAGTCAGCTTTGCCTCTTTCTCTGAATACCTCCAAGTCCCTCTGACCAGCAGAGATTTCAGGCATCCCCAGGGGTCACTGCTACCCAGACTGCAGAGGTAGGCATCAATAGCCCATCAATAACTGCACTTCTTGAGGGAAATTACCAAGCAATCCTGCTCAAATACTTTCAGTTACCAGGTAGTTAAGTATGTAAATATGTGGAGAGATTTGATTAAAAAGCATAGTCAGACTTAATAGTGAACTTCGAATTGTATGCACCATGAAAAAGCATTATAATACCAAAAATTTTTTTGAAATTGTGCTTGCTAAAACACTCCTGGTTTGAAGGATCTTCATCAACATCAGAAAAGAGAACAAATCTTGGATAAAATTGTGTAAGCTGTAATGAATGCATTCCCTGCTTAATTATTGAGAACCAGCTTCTTCTAATACAAGGCTTATGTGTTGTGCCTTTGGCTACACATTGTTTCTTCTGTGTATCTCCATGGGCAACCTGAAGCTCTCTGCAGTGCCCTTCTTAAGACTTTCTAAAACAGACCACTGCTGCTGATTAACTTACTTTCCTTCTGTTCCAATGCCACATAATAAATAGGCTATATTCTGGAAAACAAGTGAAAAACAAAAACAAAACAATACAAAAACCCCCAGTGTCTGGGTAAACCCAATCATTTTTTTCTCTGTGTTCCCTTACATTCAGACTCTGTGCTAATTAGCTGTGACATGTGAGTCATAGCTCTTGCTGTCTCTCTAGGGGAAGAAAAACTTGCTTCTCTTATTGATCCAGGGGACCTTCAGAAGCCACCACATGCTCCTGGAAGCTCTGTCAGAAGAAGGCAAGTCCAACTGGAATAAATGAATGCAGACAGAATGTCAGCATGGGAAGGCATCTGGCCATCCCCAACAAAGGCTGCAGGGACAGATGGGGCCTTCCACTGCTCCATGTTGAAGGGATCTGGGGGAGTCCTAGCCACCAGGGTGAGGTAGATGTCACAGATTCAGCAAGGGCAAACTCTGACTGCCCAAAGTTGTGAGGACCACTGGCCCAGAAAATGCCGGGCACTTTAAATAAAGGAAGCCCATAATGGCATTGAGTGAGCGCATGAAAAGTAACAGTCAGTAGGCAAGGTGTCAAGATGAGATATTTTTGTGGGCCAAAGGAGAAAAATTCTGTGAGGTGAAAGATTTCATGGAATATGAGGCCATCCACTTACGGAGTCCCTCTAACATTATTATCTAAATAGAACACTGTAACTTTTAAAGGATCCTTATTCAGTTATGAGGTTAAAGAATCATTGATAAAATTCAGAAGTTTTCCAGATCTGCATCTGAAGCATGGTGCTCTTTTCTGGGCAGAACAGAAGCTTCATCCACAGAGGACTTAACAGATGCGGTCCCACCTACAGCAGATGAGGTTCTGTGGCTGAAGCCCTAACCCATCTTTTGATGGAGAAGGCACAAATCTTGATATTTTATAACAGATATCCAGCTCAGAGGCACAGGAAGGATTCACAATAAAATAAAATAAAAGATTAACTTATCACAGAAAATCACATTAGTGGTAAGCAGATGTTTCTATGAAGTGATACTCATATTTCCTTTGGGTTTTAATGTTGAGGTAAAATATGGTATTTATTGCAGTATTGTAGAATGTGTTATAATGTTTATAATTCAATTCACTTAGTGGAGACTTTTGTTATGTTTTTGATCGTTACATATCTTTTCTTTCCTTTTCAGATATCTGGGATATCATGCTGAAACCCTGTGGTAAACAGTGTGGTATGCTGGCCTCAGTGGAACAAGCCTGTAATTCTAGCTACTTGGGAGGCTGAAGTTGGGGGATCACAAGTCCAAGGCCAGCCTGGATAACTTAGCAAGGGCCTTTACTTAAAATAAAATAGAGTCCAAGGGTTTAGTTCAGTGGCAAGGTGCCTGCCTGGCAAGCGTGAGGTCCTGAGTTTGATTCCTGGTATCCCCCCCAAAAAAACAAACAAAAAATAAAATACAAAGGGCTGGGAATATAACTCAGTGCAAAGGTCCTGGATTCAATCTCCAATACTATAAACGAAGAAACAGTGTAGTCAAAACAGTGTGCTCAGGTGCAATGATTATTTTATTACCATTCTTTCCAGAATTCCTCCCCTGAAATGGATAATATCTAAACATTATATCAATGACAGTGAAAATTTTACATTTAAAAGTCTAGGCATTGTTTATTCTAGGCACTTTACATTGTATTTTCTTATTAATTCTTATGATGCTTTTAAGAGTTGGGTAGTATTGTTATCTCATATTTTACTCGCTAAGAGAAATGAGGCACGTGGTTGAGCTGTTACCTTGTTATACTAAAAGAGTTTCTGTGTTAAGAATTCCTAAATCAAAGTCAACACAAAAAGCCTGTTCTGTTTTAGCTACCCCTAAGGGTATCCTGATTGCCAGTCCACTGTGTTATTTTCTGTATTGTGTTATCATCACTCCTGCCCTTATAAATTTTGGCCATTTCTATATTTTGAGTGTACCCCAAAAGCCTAGGTGATTAAGACTTAGTCCTCAGTGTGGGGGTGGCTATTGGGAGGAGGTAGAACCTGTGAGAAGTAGGGCCTAGTTGGAGATCTTTCTCTGGAGATGTGCCCTCCAAAAACTCTAGGGACCCCAGATCCTTCCTCTCCCTCTCTTTTTTCCTTCTTGATCATGAGGTGAGAAGTTTTGTCTTGTTAAGTACTTCTGCCATAATGTGCCGTCTTTCCACAGGCATGAAATGAATGGGGCCACCTGATCACGCGCTAAACCCTCCAAGACTGTGAGCCAGAAGGAACCTTTTCTCTTCATAAACTGATTACCTAGTATGTTTGTACAGTAACAGAAAGCTTGCAAACACAGCAACTATCCGTATCTGTCTCTTGAAGTTTGAGTTAATGAATTTATATCACTGATAATGAGGCTGCTCCTGAGATCAGCGCACAAAATATCACTTTGGAAATTTGTTTAAAAAATAATGTCTCCAGGTTTTACCGCTCAGAGAATCTGATTTAAGACAGAAGGCCAAACAGTGAAGATTTAACCTGCGATCCTTGTAAGTCTGATGTGGTCAGAAGAAAGAAACATTGATTCAAAACAGGATACTCTACCTCTTAGGCTCTTTACTACTAGAAAGATTTTGAAGCTAAATAGCTACTATTTGCATATATTTACTCTTAAATTATATATAAATATTATTTTGCTTCTGTATTGTGTACAGTGCAGCATGTGATAAAAGACTAAGGTAGTTATGAAAAGCATTGTAAAATATTTATGTGATTTAATGGGTAAAGTTTTCATTAAAAATAATAAATACTTAATTTTTGTAGTCTTCATTATTTGATGAAATCTTAGTTTAACATTTTATGATTCAGAGACTTAAAATCTGGTTCTAAACTTAGCTTACTTTTGATATTTAGTGTTAATGGTTTTTAAGAGTTAAAAAAAATAAAAAGAGGGCTGGGGATATAGCTCAGTGGAATAAGCGCTTGCCTAGCAAGCGCAGGGTCCTGAGTTCGATCCCCAGTACCGCAAAAAAAAAAAAAAATAAATAAATAAATAAATAAAAATAAAAAGAAAGAAAGAAACCTTATAAAACTTCCAAATAGATGGAGCATAGTTTTGGCAGTACATACAAAATAATGATACTCATACTTCAATACCATCTGCTAATTAAGCAAAATTTTTTTATGAAATGTGACTAATTCCACAGTACTTCATGTGAGGTAGTAGCTCTTACAAACCAATGGGTTTAAACAAAAAGCCTTAATAATTTTTAATGAAGCATTTTATTTATTGATTTTCATTCAAAAGAAGATGGAAGACATTTTAAATTAGATTTAGTGATATTTCACAAAGCATTTGATAAAATATTTTATCATGTTAAACTTTGCCAAATTTTTTCTTCATGTTCTGGAGTGACACACAAATACAATACCATGAATCTCTAGAGGCAACCTGTGTATATAAAAATCTGTATATATAAATACATCACACATGTACATGTACCTGTATTTTTTTGTACTGTTGGAGCATAATTTTGGGCAGTAGCACATGCTATGAAAATGCTCTACAACAAAGACGTATTCAATCCCTGTATAAGTATTTATAAACATCTATACTAATACATATGTAAATGCATATAGTATATATACATAGTTATATATAGTAAATTCACACATAAATATACATATATAAGTAAGCAAATATTCCTCATTAATAATAGTAGATCTATTCTTGGAACATAACAGTAGGTCCAGCAGTCCCATCTCTTATTTTTCTACAGTAAATTTTTACTTTAGCATAACAGTGGTTGGCTGTGCATCTCAGTTCCATTCTCTGAGGGATACAGGAAACAATCTATATGTTTATTCACTTGGCATGATGAAAAGCAAGGTGCGTGCATGTGTACAAAATTGTCAAACAAGGATTTTCATTGACATGGACACATGAAAATCAGATTTGCATGTTTGGGAGGAGGTCAAAAGTGAATCACCAGATTACTCATGCATAGATAATGAAGGCGATACACTACGGTAAAATACATGCTTTCATAACAGAAGAGTGTATGGGTGGATGATGATGATGATGATCATGATGATAACGATGACTTTTATGTTGGCCGTGTGAGCCAAAGTTCCTGTGACAGTGAAATGGAGCAAGAATCAACTGATACAGACACAGGGAATGCAGGCCTCCTTGATGCAGATGATAAAGAAAACAGCAATGTGAGTACCTATTGGACTAATCCAAATGTTGCAAAATGGCCACACAACTAAATAGATCAATCCTGCTTTAGAATTTAGGTATAAAAATATAGTCAAGGTCTTTGAAAGGGGTAAAACGTGTTGGACAGAATGCTAGCCATGCCATTTGAAGCTGGAAATTGTAAAAGGCCAAATACTACAAGACGCTATGTATCAGGTTAATAATATCCCTTAGTTATTGCGGGCTAATCAGGTCCACAATCTCTCAAAGGAGTGTACAGTGAAGGCTAAATAAGAAAAGGCAAATGGAATGATTTCAGAGCCCCAGGAAGATCAAAGCCCTCTCACAGAATTCTAGATTCACTTGGGGCTAAGAGCAAGACCTTCCCTGGGTGGCTCATTTTTATTTGGTTATCAGAAGAAGGGAGGGGAGTATTGAAGAAGGGTGGAATTACCTAAGGACTGCTTCAAGTAAGGTATTAAATTAATCCACCCAGGATTGAGATGCCTGAGGCTATAGTCTTTATCTAGTTGAGATTAGATCCAGGTGTCCTTGGCTATGTCTTGTCTTATACTTTGAGGCTTTCCCACTACAGGTTTTAGTAGGGGTTAGTGACTCATAGAGGGTCACTTACAATGAGTCTGCCATTTCCAAACAAGGAGCCTAAGCCTTGGACAGATTCACAAGTGAACAAGAAAGGCCAGTTGATTAATTTAAGCTCTGCTTAGGTCTGCTTCATAGTGCTCTCCATCAGCTATGAAATACACAAAAGCTGAAATGCAAGTTACACCTTCTGTGTGCACCAATTGCCATAGCCAAAACAATATTTACTATGACACTCCACTAGCTGAAATGAAAGCATTTATAGGTCTGGTGTACTTAGCAGGGAATTCTCATGGCAATTGCAGGAATGTAAAAGACTTACAGAAAAACAATGGGTCAAAATATGACATAAAAATTTATGCTCTTGTAGATGCAAAGACTTATTATTCTTTCAATTTAGACATTTATCCTGCAACTCAGCCATCAGGTCCTTATTCGTATGGTAAGAAACTGAATGATGTTGTGAACAGTCTTGTTGCTCCCATCTCCTAAACTAATCAGAATATAACATTTGATAGTTGGTTTACTAGTTTCCAATTGATGTTACATTTGCTAACAGACCACAAGTTTACCAGCACAGGAACAAAGCAGAAATGTTGCAATTTCAAAACAGAGAATTACATAGTATACCCTTTGGATTTTAGAAGGCTGTGACATTGACCTCATGTATAGTCAAGCAAAACAAATTGGTATTGCTAATGCCAACATTTCAACATAATAGGGCAATACTGATAGGGAAACCTCGATGAAATGGAAGCCTGAAATGGGGACTTTCTACAACAAAACCAAGGTGGAGCATATGTTATTTTTGATGAGTTATGGAGCAACTATGATACCATTTGAAACACAAATTATTGGCCAATCATTGTGTTTCACTCTATCCTAAACACATGTGGCAGTTTGATAGTTTACCAAGGAAATAAAAAGTACAAAATACCATGGAGAAATTTTCTTAGAGGATTGGGACTGGAACTCATAAGAGAACATTAACAGCAGAGGAACCACAAAATGTTTCTGCCCAGAGAACTATGCAAAAAACTGTAGAGTATGCTGGAAAGCCAGCAAATGAACAGGCAGGCGAGGATCACAAAGATCTACTACAATAACAGGAAAATAAAAAAGGTGTCAACTGTGCCTTACTACAAAGGACAGGAAAACAGAACATATGTGCTATCAGTGTAAATGATACTTGTATATGGAACATGTAGTTGTAATGTGTGAAGACTGCCTTGGGGGTGACAATTGAAGGAAAGACTTTTTTGTGGTATACTTTTGTTTATGTTTATAACGTAGTTTGTTTGTTTTTGGAATTATCTTTTAGGCTTTGTAAGCAAGTAAACAGTTAATGTGAAAATGTTCATGAATAAACATGGACCTGACAGACCCATGTTTCTGTGCCTTTATGACAAAATTAGCATTAGGCTCCATGGGTTTTTAATATTTGAAATTATTTTTGTTGAGTTTTGGTCAGCTCTGATTGGACTGGCATTGTCATCACTTCTCACTGTAGCTGAAAAAGAGCTCAAGCCAGAAGTTCTGTCATTTTCTTATTATTTACCTGTGCTTATCTTCAATTTGAGAATCATCTACAAGAAACTTTTTAAACTCACATCCACTTTCTTAAGATTAGTTTAAAGCTAGGTGACACAATCCACAAGCCCATGGAACCTAGCACGTGTCAACTTCAGTCCTTCTCAGCATGCTGAGAGCAAGTGAAGAAGCATGGGGAACTCAGGGTTGAGTGTGTCACCACAGAGCATTCCCTACTGGCACCTGTCACACTGATTCCTTCGGAGCCAGGCTGCAAGCTTCGTACCTGACTGAAGGACAATGAAGATGAATAAAAAGAGAAGCATAATTAGGGCCAGGGGCTCTTATCTCCCTCAACAAAGAGCCTTGAGTGACTGGCTCACCCTGCCTTTATTCATTCAGACTTGGGTACAAGCAATTAGAGTAACACAGGACTTATCTGCCCCCCATCACCCATGATACCTGTCTGAGTAAACAACAGGACCTCAGCCATGTTAACTTCTCCCTAGACACTGCAGCCTTCCAGTACATTTGCACGCTGCCTTTCTCCTTAGTGCTCACAGCAGAGGCCAGTTAGGTCTTAATCTTCCTATCTGGTCTCTCACATCTCCTTGTCTATTCAATATATGCCCAAAAGAAGAGGCAGTAGAGTCCATTATATGTGACACTGGTGAAGCCCAATTTCTTTCCCATCTAAAGAAGTCTAACTAAGCAGTGACTGTTTTTTCCTTCTCAGTGCTGTGGGTTAAACCTGAGGCCTCACACATGCTAGGTAACTCAGGACTTTAAAAAAAATTGTTATTTGGAAACAGGATCTGGCTAACCTGCCCTGAACTTGAAATCCCCCTTCTTCAATTTCCCAAATAGCTGGAATTATAGGAGTGTACCCCCACATCTGGTTTTTATTAATCTCTTCAAACAATATATTCTGTGTTTACTGCTCTGTCATGGGGGCAAATGTTAGCAGAGGGAAGGGAGAGCCTGGAATTTGGAGTCAGAAATAGTAGAATTTAAATTTAGGGTTGACACTGTGTACCACACCTCTCCTTAGTAACCCACTGTACACCGCAGTGTTTTTATTTCTACAGTTGGAAAAGGAGCGTTTGCTATGTTTGACTGCCACAGGGATTCGACTTTTAGACTTATATTTGAATCTACCTTTAAAAGTAAATGTGTTCTAGTTGTAAAAACCTTCTTTAGAGCCACCTCCCCTTCTCTCTCTCCATCCCTCTCTCTCTGAATTAAATCCCAGGCGTCACACATGCTAGGCAAATATTTTACCACCTTTTCATTTTAACTTTTAAGACAGTCTTATTAAGTTGCCCAGGTGTGCTCAAACTTGCAATCCTCCCGCCTCAGCCACCTAAGTAGCTGCATTTACAAATGTGTGCCCAAATCCTCAGTTTGCTTGCTCCTTCTTTGAACACTTCAGGCTTTTAGCTTTTAGGATAATACTTTCTCTTTATTTTTGGACTGGGAATCAAACTCAGGACCTTGTGCTTGCCAGGCAGGCGCTGTGCTGCTGAGCTATATCCCTGGGCAACCACTTTCTCTTTGTTTTCCTTCTGCCGTAATGGCCCATCAGTCTTATTTGCCTTTGACAGATTCTCCTCCTTTCCCATGCCTTACATGTTCGTGTGACCCAGGGCTCAGTCCTCAAACCTCTTCTCTTTTAGTTATTGTCTCAGAGCTCAGAAATTTGTCATTTTCTTTACCTGAGAATCTCCTGCAAGTGTGCAATGACGTGCTCATTAACTTCAGTTCTTATTCAAGGTACTTCCTAATCATATTACCTGTTCTTCTTAGCCTGGTTTAATTTTCTCTGTGACACTTGTCATTGCCCGACATGCTTACTATGACTTGTCGATATTTTCATTGTTTAGCTTTCTCCACAAGATAGCCCTGTGAGGGCCAGGATTTTGTGTAGTTCAGTTTTATTCCTAGCTAAATGGAATAGTTCTGGGCAGAGAAGAAGTATCTGATACAATTTGTTATGAGTAAGTACATAAGTGAAAATAGACAACATTGCTCCATTACTTCCTAAGCTGAGGGGGATGTCTCTTATTTTTTAATGTCTGTTGGTAGCTCAGTCTGTTAAAAAAGAATGGAGATTTTAAGGCCTCTTCCCAAGTTGTCAGTTTATAAAAGAATTATTAAACTGCCAGCTGTCACATCCATATCAAGAACCTTCTAGCTAGTATCAGAATTCTTACAGCCTGAAGTTCACAGGCTCTAAGAATGGCCTCCAGGGTTCTTTAGTTTTCCTGAATTTCAGGATCAAATGTTACACGTATACGTGCATCTTCTTAGGAGAAGTTTCATAGCTGTCGATTTTCGAAGGGATCTGTGGCCCAGCTAAAACCTGACACGTTGAAGATAAAACTCATCCTCCTCCTCTCCAAACCATTCACTTCTTTGCTTTCCCAGAAGCAAAGCACCGTGGTATCGGTACTCAGTGCAGGTGTCCATTTACATGTAAGTTGTTAGCCACACTCACTAGGATTTTATAAAGCACAACTCACACACGTGTCAACATTAGACACCGAGTAGATTGGGCTGAACTAGTAGTTACACAAGCTGGGGCTTGTTCAGCACCAGGGACTTAAAGAACATGTGAAATCCCTTTCCCACTAGTCAGT
This sequence comes from Dinomys branickii, assembly GCA_004027595.1. NCBI lineage: Eukaryota > Metazoa > Chordata > Mammalia > Rodentia > Dinomyidae > Dinomys > Dinomys branickii. The sequence continues at coordinate 174,027 of PVLD010002017.1, forward strand.
TTTTCAGTTATATAAACATGCTGTGTCCTCCTTTGCCCCGCCCTACCCTGTCCCCAGCTTTTTCAGAGATGTCTAAATATGGCACAGGGAGAGGACACCGACGACTCTTCTGACACTCTTGATACTTATTTGTACCCAAACTCCCCTTGCGAGTACTGTCCTGTTTGGCGACTGTTCAAGTCTGAACTCCCGGAGTTGGACACGATATTTCTATTCATGCAGCTTAGTATCAAAAGGCGCCTGCTGGCCCGACGCAGGGTGGCCTGGAAATGGACAAGTCTGAAAACCTGTCAAGTAGTAGGAAGGCTGCGGCCCTCATCTGGATTGGAAACGGTATAGAACGGAATGCGGCTAAGTAGAGGCGGTGAAAACGCGGTGAAGGTGTCTTGCAGACAACGGGGCAAAAGATTCCTAGGAATTGGTGACTGATGGTGAGTGGGACAAGGAAGGAGAAGGGAAGGAGGACCCAGGGATGACATCCATGTTAGAGTACAGAAGTGGCAAGGGGGCCTGGCACCGAAGTCCAACGCGAAGAGGAGGAGAGAGCCCAGGAAATGCAGAGCTCGTGAGATTTGATTTGCTCCGGCCTTACGTCTTCTCCTCCAGACAAGGTGTCCTTTCACATACAAGTTGTGAGCCACACTTTCCCCTTAAAAGACAAAGTCAGGCCGGAGCAAATCAAACATCCTAGGGCCAGGTCAGGAAACAACGGCAAGGAGTGACATGGATGTAAGAACCGGGGATAAAAGCAAAGTTTCAGCTTTCGGCGTGGGAGTGACGAGAGGGGTCTGATAAGGACAAGGGAATCGTGTGTAGACCGCGCACGGCTCGGCCTAGCGTGTGGCACAGACAGGCACACAAAAACTGGCGAGTCTGGCAGCAAGGAACGCCGCATAGAACCGCTGGCGGCGCAGATTACGGGCTGGACCTCGCGCTACCCGGGAGATGGTGGGAGGTGGCGCCGGGGAGGAGGGGAACGCCCTGCAGGCCAATCGGAGCCTAGGATTCGGCTGGGCCCCGCCTCGCCTCGGACCGGCCCGCCCCGGCCCGCCCCGGCCCCGCCACACCCCAGCGCTGCGCGTCGCGCGAAGGCCGCCAGAGGCGTGCGCAGCCGCCCAGCTCCCGGAAGTGCGCCAAGCCGGCGCCGCGGCCCGAGGTGAGCGCGGGGGCTGGGCGGGCCCCGAGGCTCGCATCCCGGGTCAGGTCTGGTGCCGCCCGCGCCCTCACGAGACGCGGACGGTCACTGAGAGCGGCGGCGGGGCCTGCAGGCGCGCGCGCGCCCGAGCGCCCGAGCGCGTCCGCGGGCGGCGCGACGAGCGCGGGGGAGGGGCGGCCGACGGGGCGCGGCTCGCTGCGTGAGGACGCCGGGGCCGGGCTGCGTGCGCGCGCGCTGGGGGCGGGGCGAGGCCGGTGTTGGCTGGGAAGGCTCTGCTCCGCTCTGCCGCGGGCTCCCTGGGGCTAAGAGTGAGCCTCGGGAGCGGGGATACAGATGGGGCGATGTTAGGGTCCCTCTCCACCCAGGGTGCTACGACCTTAGCGGCCTAGGGTCGAGACAGCGTCTCTGGTTATTCCTGTCCAGGCCTGGGGCGCTGTGCCTGTGCTGTGCCCGCCTTTCATGACACCCCTGAGGATCTCCCAGGATCACCGGACGCTGGCAGCTCGCCCTGAAGCGCAAGCTTGGGCTTCCCTGGGCTTGAATCTGGCTGCCACTTGTGAGCCTCAGAGGTCCATGAGCTGTAAAGTCTAATGACAATTAGATGTAATATGGTCACAGCCGGATAGTGAGCTGATTTCATAGCAGATGCCAACAACAGGTGCTTCCATGTGTAACCCTGACTGTGGCTTAGGGGCATATAGCAGCGCTTTCGAACAATCATGCTAACAAGCTTTAATAGATACAGCAAGTGTACATCTGTGATAACCAGAGTTTTGGTAATTAATGGGACCAGATCCTCATGAAGTTACTGAGACAAATCCATTAAACCCCCAAATTAATGTAGAATAATAAAGACATTTCTCTTACCTCGATCATGGTGTATAATTGCAAAGTTCCGAATATTATGTAAGATCCATAGTTTTCCTTAATGTCCCTTCTCCCAGATGTTACTCAAACTATCTTAATACAAGACCCCTCTACATTTGAGTATGTTTAGAGACTATGTTGCTATTTGAAGTCTTGCTCATAATTATATCTGCCTCTTGCTGATCTGCTACTTACTGTTTAAAAGTTAGGAGCCAAATTTATTTTAGATAGTGAAGTTTTTTGTACGTATTTTTTACAAAAGATACTTCTTTTGCACTGTAGGCCCTGGAGTTGGGATGTAGCTCGATATAGAGTGCTTGCCTAGCGTGTAAGAGGCCCTGGGTTCATCCCCAGCAGCACACACGCGAAAAACTTTAGGGAGACCTTAGGTCTCCTTCTAAGAAATGGTTCTGCAGAATTGAATGCATGTTTTCGTTTACTATTCAATATGGAAATACATTTTAATTTTCGTTCTGATGTCTTTTTGGACTATGGGTTATTGAATAATTTACATAACTTGGTGTTTTCTAGATACCATATTGGTACTGATTTCTAATTGCACTGTGGATGAAGAATATACAAGATTGCAATCTTTTGAAAATTATGCTTTGGAAGAGTGCTTCTTAGGCAATTATAATAAGCATATACTGCAATTGTAGGGTGGTTTCTAAATGTCAGATCAAGTCCGTCTATAGTGTTGTTCAGATTTTCTATATCCTTATTTTTTGTTTTGTATACTTATTCCATCAGTTATTTAGAGAAGAGTGTTAAAATTCCCAACTATAAAAATCTGTCCTTTAAAATTATACAAGGTACATACATATTTTGGGTTATGTGTTGTAGATCATTTGCCACATTTTTTCTAATGTCCTTTTTTCTCTTTATATTGACATTAATTTGGTAGTACTAGTATAGCCACATTAATTATGATTAATTAATTGACATTTCTCATAATGAAATGACCCTCTTTATTTTTCTGTTTTCAAAGAGAAAGTCTGTTTGGTCAGATACTAAAATTGCCGTTATTGGCATTACTGTTTGCATAGAATATATTTTTTTCATCCTTTAATTTTCAAACTGTGCCTTTATATTTCACATGTCTTTTGTAGGCAGCATATAGTTAGTTGAAATTACATTTTAAAATCTTGACAAGTTTGCCTCATAGCTGGAGTGCTTAGTGTACTTACACTTAATCTAGTTCTTAGTATGGCTAGGTTTTAGAATGCCATGTTGTCTCACTTTCCATTTGACATTTCTAGTTATTGGTTCTCTGTTACTCCTTTCCTATCACATTTTGGGTTATTTGGGTTTTTTTTTCGGGGGGAGGGGTATTTATTGACTTTTACTCTGTACTTCATTGGGTAAGATTTTTATTTTTATTTATTTTTGAAAATTGTTTTGCCTTTTTGAGACGTCTCACTGTGCAGTTGAGGCTCGCCTTGAACTCACTTTGTAGCCCAGGCGGGCCTTGAACTCACAGCAATCCTCCTGCCTCAGTCTCCCCAGTGGTGGGATTATAGGCATGTGCCACCATGCCTGGCCTTTGGATAATATTTTTAGAATATCCTTAACGTATGAAAATTTAACTTCTCAAAGTCTGCTTTAATATCACACCACTTTACACTTTACAGTTCATATTTGTTACTTTTCATCTCTCACTTAATGCTTAAACTGCCCATTTCTCACCTGATATGACCTGGCTACTGGCTTTCCATTTTCTATTTCTCACATGGCAGCTCACAAATGTAATAACATAAGACATTAATTTCATTTGCTTCCCCCTTTGGTATGTAATATCTTTTATGTTACTTATGCATATACTTATGCACGGCTTCTGCACTGAGCTACATCCCCAACCCTTTATTGTTTATTTTCAGACAAGGTTTTGCTGAGTTGCCCAGACTGAACTTGAACTTGCAGTTCTCCTGCCTCAGCCTCCTAGAATGCTGGGATTACAGGCCAGCGCTGCCACACTTGGCTATATTGTATTATATTGTCATTATTTTTGCTTTTAACTGCCTTTTAAAATTGTTATTCATCAGTTTTGATATTGTGAATTTTTATTCTAGATCGAGTTTTTCATCAAGTAGAAGAATGTCCTCTAGCATTTCTCATAGAACATACCACTGGTGACAAATTAGCTTGGTTTGTCTGAAAAGTGTAGTGTGGGAATCAAACCCAGGACCTCACCTATTCTAGATAAGTTTTCTGCCATTGGGTTCGTACTACCAGCTCCTGAAAACTATGTAACTCTAAATTTTAAAGAATGTTTCTGCTGAATATAGAAGTCTGGGTTCCAGTTCTTTTTCTAGAATTTGCATTTGTTTTTCTTACAATATTAATTTCTCTGGAGAGTCCCTGTATCTCATTACAATTTTTCTTAAACTTTGGACCATCTTAGTGTTATTTCCTCTTGATTGTTATATTTAACTTTGGATCACATTTTCCTATTTCTTTGTGTATCTAGTGATTTATGTATCTAGTGATTATCTGGATTTTAGAATGACACCTTGCAGATGCTAAAGATTTGGTTATTGTCTTTTTAATGTAGTCCAGGCTGGCCCTGAACCTGAGATCTTCCTGCCTCAGCCCCCTGAGGGCTGGGATTACAGGCGTACACTGCCATTTTTGGCTCAATTATCCTCTTTTGAAGAATGTTGATGTTTTATTTTAGAAAACACTGTGTTCATTTAATTTTTGAGACAAGGTCTTGCTCTCTAGTTCAGGTTGGCCTTGGTTTCACTGTGTAGCCCAACATTGTGGTGATCTTCCTGTCTCACCTCCCAAGTGCAACCATGCCCAGCCTGTATAGTTCTTTTTTTTATTTTATTTTATTTTATTTTTTTTTTATTTTAGAAACATAAAAGTACAAAAACCTATTGACAAACAGACACCCATTATCATAGAAAATAGTACAATCACAACTAATCTATAGACAAGGTGATATGGTCTCAACAGTTGTTGTTGCTTTATCCATTGATATCTTCTAATTGTAGATGTATGGACCCATATACAGACATGCAAATTTAGTCAGACAGTTGATCCTCTCAACAACAGAAAAAAAAAAACAAAAAAAAACCCACAAGAACCAAAAATCCAAAGACAAGAAAGAAAACAGGCATACATCAACAACAGCAACAACATCAACAACAACAACAACAGAAAAAAAACACCGCTTGTTGCTGCTTTACATATTGATATCTCGAAGTGTGTGTTCAGGCTAACACATACAGATATATACTATTAATCTAATATCCTGTCATCGATTATTGCTTAGCATTAAGTGATATAATACAATAGTAGAACCATGTTAGCCCTCCTGCACATATGTATATTCATATATATTCCTCTATACATACATACATACATTTTTGTCTTTTTCTTTTCTCCTTTCCTTCTTCCCATCCGTTCTCTGTTTTTGGGCAGATTTCCTTCATGACTTTTAGTTTATATTCCCACCCTCGGGTTCTTACACCAGTGATATAATAC